>JAODGC010046036.1:13067-38217 GCA_027574925.1 Ecitoglossa quadriceps | reverse complement strand
TTTGGTTTGGTTTGGTTAGGTTAGGTTAGGTTAGGTTAGGTTAAGTTAGGTTAGGTTAGGTTAGGTTAGGTTAGGTTTGGTTTGGTTTGGTTAGGTTTGGTTTGGTTTGGTTTGGTTTGGTTAGGTTAGGTTAGGTTAGGTTAGGTTAAGTTAGGTTAGGTTAGGTTAGGTTAGGTTAGGTTTGGTTTGGTTTGGTTAGGTTTGGTTTGGTTTGGTTTGGTTTGGTTAGGTTAGGTTAGGTTAGGTTAGGTTAAGTTAGGTTAGGTTAGGTTAGGTTAGGTTAGGTTAGGTTAGGTTAAATAACTGTCATGTTTTGGACGTAAAAAATTAGCAACTGTAGGCAACCCACAATGTATCTTACAAACTTGCAAGCATAAATCCTTTTGTGATCTGTTAAAATGCAAGTTAGGTTAGTCCAGTGTAGATACTTGAAACAAATTGATGATTACATGCACGCTATGATGAATTTTGTCATTATTATACCCCACTGTGCACACGTGCACAGGTGAATAGATAAATTGATTTGGGAAAGTGGATACACGCGTCATGACGTATGCGCAATTCAGAACGACAATGTGATCACTTCAAAGTACTCAAACTACTCAATTCCTAACCATTTATTAAACTTTCGTAAAACATTCTTGTATTACAGCATGAAGTAGCACTTACTTTTGTTAGTAATGGAATTAGAAAGCAAAGAAAATAAAAAGCAAAGGAAGTTGGGTTGCCTACTTATGCAAGCACCTATATGTCCTTCCCAAGTAGAAATTATTGGTTGTTGGTAATTTCCAAAGTACAAACACTCGTTAATTTCCCAAAGTGTATCAACTTATCTCCAGCAAAAGCCTTCAATGCAAAAAGCAAAGAAATGAATATATTAAAGAGGCGCGCGCAATGGTGGATTAGGCGATGCGGAAGCAATGAGCGCAATGAATGTCTGTGTGCAGTGTAGCATCCCGACCAAACCGAAGGGATGCCACCGCCACCAATGGATAGGGAGACAGGAGGGTGGCGGAGGAGAGCAAACCTCTCCAATTAGTCCGAGTTTGCTTAACGCATTTAGCGTGCGATAACAAAGCGGAGGGCGCGCGCGTAACTAATCCATTTTGTGTGAGTACACATGGAATTTACACGTGGTGGGCCACGCGCAAAAATGAGCAAATCTCCAAGAGGAGTTGAAAAACGATTAATAATTCCACGCTTGAGTCATAAGCTGACTTACACATTCTAGATAAGGCAATAGCGAGGTTAGAAGGAATCGATCTTTTTTCTGCTTTGCTTGCAGGCCATCTCACTC
This sequence comes from Ecitoglossa quadriceps, assembly GCA_027574925.1. Classification (NCBI taxonomy): domain Eukaryota; kingdom Metazoa; phylum Arthropoda; class Insecta; order Coleoptera; family Staphylinidae; genus Ecitoglossa; species Ecitoglossa quadriceps. The sequence goes on along the minus strand of JAODGC010046036.1, from coordinate 36,920 downwards.
CCAAAACTACCAGTACCAGACCTACAGCACACTCTTGAGAAATACGAAAAGACCCTACAACCCCTCTTGGATGATGCCGGGAAGCAGCGGGTAAAGGCAATTGTCGCGCGTTTCGGCGGCGAGGGCGGACTGGGCCGGCGGCTGCAACTCTACCTGCTGAATCGACAGGAGAAACTGGATAACTGGGTAAGCCGCATGTCTGGACTTGTTTAACTTCTTCGATAAAATGCTATATACCAATCAACTATTTGAAATATCTCCGAACGTAGAAATACTTGTCCAATCAAAAGGTTCAACCCAAGTGAGCATGTTGTTTGATGTCACTTGTGTTTTGCTTGCTTCAATTGCTTGAGGATTTCAAAGGAAGCAAAGTAGGGTGGAAAATGGGAATGGAAATGAAGCTATTTTAATAGGGGTGCGTAATTGCAAATTTTATGATGTTCAGGTATGGGAATTATAAATTGGGAAGAAATACATTTTGTATTACTTGAATAAATCGAAAAGAGAATTTGAAAAGTTTTCCGTAAATAAATCTTAGGTTAGCTTAAGCTAGGTTATGTTAGGTTAGGTTAGGTTAGGTTAGGTTAGGTTAGGTTAGGTTTGGTTAGGTTAGGTTGGGTTAGGTTAGGTTAGGTTAGGTTAGGTTAGGTTAGGTTAGATGAAGTTAGGTGAGATTAGGTTAGGTTAGGTTAGATGAGGTTAAGTGAGGTTAAATTAGGTTAGGTTAGATTTAGTTAGGTTAGGTTAAATTTCTTTGTAATCAAATTCTTAGTTTATTTTTCTAAGAAAAATACAAAGAACAAAAGTGAAATGCATGGTTTTAGGAAATGAAACTTAACCCAATTCTATCTATAGAATTTGAGGTTAAAAATAGCCTCATCTGTAAAACATTAATATGCCAATCGACCAAGAACAAAAAACCCACTTCAAAGCTCTCTGTAACGTGGTTCTCTGTTAGTGGCAAAAAGCAAAAAAAAAAAAAAATAGAAAACCTCCCGGGAATTGCCCAACTGACGACCCTCCCTTGCAACCCTATTGCAGCCGCCAGCAATTCAACCCTCACATTTACCAGCTGCGTGCGTGTATCAGACTCGTTACAGCAAGTTATGCACTTCGAACGTTGATTTCATTCTGAATCCCGGAATTCTACAATCTACACTCTATCCGGTTGGAATAGAAACGCAACAAACGCATGTTTTAAGTTCATTCATTTGTTTTGATTCTTACATCTTAATCGTGTGTTTTATGATTGATAATGCCCCTTGATGTGGGTCTCAAATCTCTCCCAAGATTAAAAATTATAATTGGATTGCGTTTGATTGTTTGCACATATACTCCAAACCCTTTACCACCTCCAATTCCCTCAGCAGGCCCTGGATACGAGTGAGAGAGTTACGACTTGCTCGCCAACGAATGTACCAACATTTCCACCTTAGACACATTGAAATGACGTGCTACCACTATGAGTTGGTTCGCAGCAAAGTTAAATTGAATAAAAGGAAGCATTCGCGCGGCGAGTTGCAAAAGTTGCGTGTGCAAATTAAATTTTCCGCTCGGTAGGAAAATCCATATCGGCGCGGCGTCCGTGGGGAGCAAGCAGCTGGGATGGGGATCGCGGGCGGGCCGACGCTCCCAATCAGGAAAAACCGATGTCTGCGACGCGCCTGTTCGTTTCCATTTCCATTTTCGACGCTGCCAACGCAACGCCTACCGACCAAACAATTTGAATTCTGCATGAATACACTTAAAATTTATCAAGCACCTTTGCAAAACCCCCCAACTATTTTCACTTTCTAGACCAGCCTAGGTTTACTATCGATTAAATTTACTCTAGCCAGCATGCAGTTCTAGTAATAATTTAAAATTAATCAATATTTATCTGCACAGCAACTGCATTTGTACTAAAAATACATCACAGGAAGCACAGTGAGCACCTAACCTCAATCTAACCCTCTGGCTTCACAAAAAATAAACACATCAAACACAATTTCTAGGCCGTTGGTTACTGGTTAGACGATATGTACCTCAAGAACGACCTCGCACTGCCTGTCAACTCCAACCCTGGATTTGTATTTCGCCCCCGACGTTTTACAACCATCCTCGACGTGGCCCGCTTCACAGCTCGTTTAATAGACGCCGCTGTCTCCCACAAAGCAATTCTGGACCATCATGACCTGCCAGTAGAACGTGCGACCTCTAGGGAGCCAGGACAACCGCTCTGCATGAACCAATTCTACAGTTTACTAGGTTCATGCCGGTTGCCGGGCAAAGGAGGAGATACCCAACACATTGCTCCACGACCTCCATCCGGTGAAGAGTTACCCACCGAACATGTGGTAGTTGCATGCCGCAGTCAACTTTATTGCGTTCCAGTGCAAGCACCTGACAGGGGACGTTTGACTGAGGATGAAATTTGCGCGCAATTGCTGCATATTCTAGATGATGCACCCTGCCTAGCAAGTCCTCCACCCGTTGGTCTCCTTACTGGCATCCAACGGCACAAGTGGGCTGAAGCTAGAGAAACGTTATGCCGCGATGACCGCAATAGACACAATATGGAGTTAATTGCGAGAAGTTTGTTGATTGTCTGTCTTGATGAACCATTGCCAGCATCATTTAACACCAGGTTGCAGAAAGGTGGCAAAGGACATATTGTTACTGGAGGTCGCGATGAGATTAACATATTTACACAGATGGTACATGGCGGTGGGTCGGCGTACAACAGCTCAAACAGATGGTTTGATAAGACCATGCAGCTGATTGTCAGTGGAGATGGTGCTTGTGGAATGTGTTACGAACATTCCTCAGCTGAAGGTATTGCAGTAATCCAGCTGATGGAGAAATTATATGCGTATGCTGAGGAGTGTGAAAATCATGAACCACCAGCACCATCTTCTCATCTCCCACCACCCGAACGCTTGGAGTGGAACCTAGAAGCAGATGATCATCGTCGAATTGAAGACGCAGCTACCTTCTTGGATAATCTAGTCAAGGACTTGGATTTTCAAGTATTCAGATACATGGGCTACGGGAAGGACTTTATCAAATCCTGCAAGGTAAGCCCAGATGTTTACATCCAACTAGCACTCCAATTGACCTACTATCGACTGTATGGTAAACTCAGCGCCACTTACGAGAGCGCATCGACAAGACGCTTCAAATATGGTAGAGTAGACTGTATCCGATCAGCTAGTCCTGAGGCTTTAGCATGGTGTCAAGCCATGGTCCAGCCAAAGGAAGATGAAAAGAAAGTCACATTCCATCTAGTCAGCGATGAAGTCAAGTTACAACTGTGGAGTGAAGCAGTAAAGCAGCAAACCAAGGAGATGGTGGATAATATCCTGGGTCGGGGTATTGATATTCATTTGTTGGGACTTCGGGAAGCTGCAAAGGAGACATCGCCGACTGCAAGTCATCCGCTTCCGGAGATATTCACTGATGAGAGTTATCGTCTGGCAAACAAGTTCCTCTTAAGCACCAGCCAACTGGCAACTTCCGATGTTACTTTTGGTGGGTATGGTCCAGTGGAACCCGAAGGGTATGGTGCTGCTTACAACCCAAAAGCGGAAAATATCATTTTTAGCTTGTCTGCGTTTTGGAGCTCGGAGAATACAAGTAGCTCCAAGTTTGCGCAGTCTTTAGATGAGAGTTTGAACGCGATGAAAGAGTTACTATCAAGGCCGCAGTAATTACCAAGAGGTGATCGATTCCAGAGGTCAATAGATATCAATGTCAATGATGATGTCCTTATGAGGAATTTACAGAAGAGATATTTATACATTTGTTGTTGTTACAAAAGAAAGAATTATTTACACTGCTTCTAATATTTGAAGGGTACAAGAGAAGGTTCTTTATTAAAGCTTTAAACTGATCATTTATTGTGGGAATAACTGTTTTACGGACTACAATTCAAACTATCGATGAAAGAAAGCAGCTTGTTAAAACTATAAAGTTTAGATGGAAGTGTTAGTTGATCTACTTCGGGTGAATTCACAATGTTATTGGGAGAAGTAGAAGCAATGAGGGGAAACAAAATGCTATCGATGTAAACCTCTGCGATGGAACTCATACCGCCCTCTGTGAGCCAAAGAAAAAAGTTGATATTTATTCATTTGAATTGAATTACTTGAATGAAAACTGAAATGTCTATAAATATTACGGACGATTTGTGAATTCACCTGATACTTAAGTTTAATTCTTTTGCTGAAATCAATTGTAGACTTTTATATCAAATTTCAATCACCCTACTTTCGTAGATCCAGTTTCTAGTCAAAGTAGTTTGCATAACACACAAGATCTTATCCAAGCAATTAATTGTAATCTAAAGTAAACTTACGAGTATTTCACTAAGTGATGTTTTCAACATTTGAGCGACAAGAACGCGGATGCTTCCAGTCGCTCCAACGAAGAAACCAAACATATCAAAAACATATCACTAGTTTGTAAGCACAACAACTACAATTAATTGTTGAATTAAGTGAAGTATAACATCACTTACCAGATACTTGTTGTACTGGATTTATTCGAGATAAATGTAAACCAAACATATCACATCAGAGAGCAGATCAAGCACATCAAAGTGCAACTAAGGGAACGTATACATATCAATTGGGAATACATATCAATGTATTTATTATAACTATATCAATTACATGTTATGCAATGAATGCTATTGCAATTGCATTGAGTGCTGGTTACGTGTTGAATATATTTGACTAAATGGCTTTGGAATAAAGTCGCACTGAAAACTAGTGTTAAAGATAGCTGTGCAGTAAATAGGTTATGTTTACAATTAATATCAATTGGATAGGATAGAGAGATAGTATAGAATAAAACGATTTATACATATAATTAGCCATTTAGCAGTAGGAAATTAATTTATTCTGTTGGTGTTAATTGAGAAGTTAGTAGTTCGTGGATAGAAGAGAAATTTTTTTTTATTAATGACAGTGGAAAGTTGATATTTGACAGAAGTGTCAAGTTGTCATTCAATTCTGAATGTGTATATATTTTAGAATTTTGATTATTATTTATTGGTTAAGTTCGAATATATAAATTGAGCGAAATCCACGTTTAATTGGGCGGAATAAGTGGAATACTGCAATTTGCTATTTTCATTTGTAGAAAATCATATATAGTACAGTATATATTTATTTATTAGGCTTACTTAATGTGCTCTCGATTTTTGATTCTTTTTAATTATTTTATCATAATTATTTATTTTCTAGGCAGATAAAAGTTACTTAACCATTTGATGTTTTGATTGATTAAATCAAGAATTGTTGTAGACTCAAAGATTAAAACTTTAAATGATTTGTTTGTTCTAACTTAATTATTTATTGGGAATTTATGTTTGCAGAATTGAAGATTTAAAATCACTGCATTTAATAGTATTCATTTAGACATCAAGTGTTTCGTTGATTTTACTCACGCGGCATCTGATGTTATTGTGATTGAAAAGAATTTATTTTGACACTTTCTAAGTATTTGATGTTTTGCTACGGAGTTATTAGTGGTTAAAGTAGGCAGTATAAATGCGTGAGAGAGTCGAGAAATATGCACTGAGTAAGCAGTTGAAGTGAGAAGGAGACTGACACGCTGACGCAGTGTAGTTTCTTATTAGTAGTGCTCTTAGCAAGCAGTGTGACGCGTGAGAGAGTCGAGAGACACGGTGGTAGTACGGAGTTATAAAGTGAGAAGAAGTGTGATGCACTGACGCAGTAGTATGCTTTCTTATTATCGGTGTTCATAGTGCGCAGTGTTGACGCGTGAGAAAGTCGGGAGATATTCAGACAGTAGGGAGTTGAAGTGAGAGTAACACTCTCTCCAGTACTCTAGCACTCTCCAGTAACACCCTGACGCAGCATGCTTTCAGATTATTAGTGATGAATGTGGACAGTGTTGTCGCATGAGAGAGTCAGGCGATATGAATTGAGTAGAAAGTAAAAGTGAGAGAGTGAGTAAGTCACAGACGCAGTGTGCTTTCTTATTAGTACTCCTCTTCGTGTGCTCTGCTGACGCGTGACAGAGTCGGGTAATATGGAGTGAGTAGTGCGTAGAAGTGAGAGAGAGACTGACATTCCATTAACGCGGTATGCTCTCATTGAAAATCAACATAATATTTATTGTAATGATTAATTACAATATGAGGTTGTAAAAATATGTTTTTTTGAACTTTTTCTTAAAATATCCGACACGTCAAAAACCTCAAACATAGTACCTCAAAATAGTAAGTGTCTGAATTAACAAAACACTTAATGTTTAAACAATTATTATTAAATGCAAACTACACTCTTCTACTTATTTACTTCAAATTTCCTCAAAGTACTGATTAAACTTCAGGCAAATATTCAGTCAACTAAATTCAAATCTGTAAATGTAAAACGATCATTCTCATTACTTAATTCTTGAAGTTTACTTATTTCAATTTTACCTATTTTAGATTTCCATAGAAAGCAACACGCCAAAATTGTTATAAACGTTAGCAGCATTGGTACAATGTACCAATAAAGGTAGACAAAACACTTTTCGAATTTCTCCAAAAATTGATTGAATGACAACTGAAGCATCTCCGATCAACACAACTTTCATATGCCACGTATCATTATAGCTATAACCAATGATATAATATTTTAAATTATCAAGTATATCATAGCTGTATAAACAATAAGATGTACAAACGTAATGCAGATTGAAATACCATTGCAAGCTACTAACCAAGTACATGCAATTAAATAAATCGTAGCAACCCACTGATTTGCGCTCATTAAACAACTTATGGAACAAACACAATCTAAAAGTTGATAGGAACCCAAGCAAAGTGAATCTAATTAAGCATGCATGTAACTAAATCAAGTGCAATGTAACTTGCAACAAATTTATCATCCTGTATAGTTTAATCATCAATGTGCTTTGCCTCAAACTTGAATAATTGAATAAAACACACATAATGTTCGGTAGGAGGGGGGTGGGAGAGAGGAAAGAAGGGGGATTCTTATCACATGCATCTAGATGCCATATTGATTGTACAGACATTTGATGGAATTTGCTTGTATTGGATTAAATTTCTGGTGTAATCATTGTCATTTTAACACGAAGCCACAATGCGCAAATGAGCGAGAGGCACTCGCTACAACTGTCAATCTAGTTAATGGATCAACCGAAAATAGTTATTATTGCATGTACATTATTGTACATCGGAAACATACCCACAATATGTTAATTAAACAAGTGGATCAATCATAATGATCAATCGCTGTTTAACGATGTAATCAGGCTGCTTGAAACAAACCGCCTTTGGATAGAAATTCACACTTGTTTTCAAAGTTTGTTACCGAGCTATGCAAGTTTCAAAGATGAAAACAGGTGGATTTGCAAAAAAAAGGTTCAAGCTTATGTTTGATTTGAATTGTCAATTACTTTGAGAAGATTCCAATCTCTTCTTTAGTTGAATTCAGTCAAATCGTTAGAAGAATAAGAAAAAGGAAGAATAGTCGATGGAATTTATGATTAAAAGTTGCTTTTATTTCACACGGAAATTAGCAACAATTAGAAAATATTAAAGATACTAACCTTGATGAATCTGTAAAACATCTGCTGATTAGGTGAAACTTTTAAGTAGGTCGTAGATGTACATATAGATGAAACTGTTTTCATAGAAAAGTCGTGTATTAGCAATATGATAGAAACTATTAATTGTCGAATAAACATTGTCGTGTATAGTGAATGTGGTGTGCACAGTCGTAGGTAGAAAGCTTCTAGGAATAAATAACTTCGATCGCTTTCTATTTGATGTTGCAAAATGTTTCAGGTAAGAATTAAACAAAACGAGAGGAAATCTTTCTAGGTAACTTGTTGTCATGTGTCATGTCATGTGTCATGTCATGTGTCATCTGTTGCAACAGTAGTACCAACCGAATTGATAATTTACTATTGTATTATTCGTAATTTATATGAAAAACAATTGAAAATGCATTTGGAGCATGAAAAACATTCCCAAACAGCACACTGGATTTCCATAGCAATCCATAAGAAGAAATTAATTTTACTTCATGTTCTTTGTAAATCTGATCAAAAGCCAACGAATTATTGGAATTTCTTTGCTGACTGCGATTGTTTACGAATGCGTTTCAAGTAAAGAATAAAACAAGCAAATTTCTACTTTAATACTGTACTATCTTCATCAGAATTGATTCAAGATGCATTTGAGGAACAAAGCCCATGCCAAAACAGCACACGATATGGAGTAAATACGGAGTGCAAATAAGAATTGACGATAATATTAACAAGTTTACAATTGCAATCATAGTCCAAGAAGTTATTAGAAGCCATAAAAGTGCATACAGCTGGAATATCATTGGAACTCCTATGCTGACTGGGATTGTTCTTGAGTGTGTAAACTTATGTTAAATTAAGAAACTTTCTATAAGTTACATAAAGTTATTGAAGTTTAGTTTTAATGAAATATTCACTGTTAAATATATAAGCCCGCACAGTATAACTTGTCCACATAATACAGAATATCAATTAATTAATGTAAATTAATGCGTGTGTAAACAATGTGGATCTAGTGCACGCCATTGTCTATGCTAACAAATAAACATTGCTGTATGAAACGTATGAAATCAGCAGTAAATTAATTGCTGCAAATGTCTATAGTGATGATAATTATTTGACGGAAATATTGCAAGCATTACTATGTTTAATTGCATCACAGCAAATGAAAAATGGACAGACAACGGTAGCGTGAGTGAAATAGTTGCAAATCCTACTAATTAGCAAATGCAGTATGATTAATACTAATTACATAAATAAGAAGAACATGAAACTCATAAGAGAACTTCTGATATAAATTAAAGACAATTTATTGGTGTTTAATGTATTTCAATCTCTTAGCTAAGCACACCATATGGAATATATTGTTGTTGAATGTTTGATATTTGTTTGTTAACAAATGTTCTGCATTGAATTTGTGTCTTGAAATTTAGTTCGTAGGTGTTAACGCTATGGAAATTGTTTTCTGTTACACTGAATTTTATTATGTGCTATGTTTAAATACAGAAAATAGTAAAATGTGGATAAATACTCCTGTCTTCATTGTAAATCAGTGACTGACTATTCACTTAATTTAATTCGTTTTCAAATATTCCAAACCTAAAAACTGTCAAATATATATAACTAAATTGATACAGCTAGCACCCTCTATGAAGTTGGCAAAACACCTCAAAATATTGACCAATCAAACTGTGTTTCCATTGATCTAAACAGATGTAAACAAATCACAGCTCTAACCTTGTCAGTTGATGTTGCCACTGCACTGTGTACATTTATTAACATTTCACGCTGGAAGTCCAGTAAAAAGCTCATCGGAGATGGTATAAATTAAAGGCGTGAAGTTTAAAATTCCTTGTAAAGCGCTCTACATCATATCTAGGACCCGCCTGATAAATTCCAGTGACCAACAACACCAGTAGAAATGTTCAAGAACACATTTCAGAGTGGTTTCCTCTCCATTCTTTATTCCATTGGAAGTAAACCACTGCAAATATGGGACAAGAAGGTGAAGAATGGTCATATAAAACGGATCACCGATGAAGACATACAATCACTCGTCCTGGAAGTGATTGGTTGCAATGTAAGCACTACTTATATTACATGTCCTGCAGATCCTTGCAAAACTTTAGGCATTAAATTGCCATACTTGGTGATGATTGTAAAGAATTTGAAGAAGTATTTCACATTTGAAGTCCAGGTAAGTGGCTGTTGATTTAAATCAGGTTGAGCATGTGTTGAAATGTATTGTATTTTAGATATTAGATGATAAAAATGTAAGAAGACGTTTTCGCGCAAGTAACTACCAGTCAACCACAAGAGTAAAGCCATTCATTTGTACAATGCCAATGCGTCTGGATGATGGTTGGAATCAAATCCAGTTCAATGTAGCTGACTTCACACGACGAGCATATGGCACCAATTATGTTGAGACTCTTCGGGTGCAAGTCCACGCAAATTGTAGAATTCGGCGAGTGTACTTCTCAGATCGACTGTATTCCGAAGACGAGCTCCCATCTGAATTCAAGCTGTTCTTACCTATTCAGAGCAAATCCAAGACTGTAGGTTAATGTTAAAGTCAGACAGTAACAGTCGGTACCAAGCAATTGAATCAAAGTGCACTTCAAATAACTTATTAATGTAAAACAAGAAAAAGCAGTAGTAACTCACTTGTATAGTTGCTTTATTCAGTATTAAATTCCTGTTCTCACCCCTAGCTATATGTACACCAACCAACCAACTGAAACTACAAAATACTAGAAAATCCCAGTCAGAAACTCGCGCAACTACATGATACTCAGAGGTCAGCCCTAGTCACAACTTAAAACCCTAATCGCTCGTATTCCGCAATTGATCGAAATATACTCATAAAGACATTGATAACATGTCCGCAGAACTAGTCGCAACGCTAATCAAAATTAATTCAAAATAAGACATGTGAATATACTTGAACAATCTTGAATATCCCATCATAAAACAAATGAAATAATAAACAACGTCGACCGTTTGTCATGAATTGATTGAATGGAGGGATGGATCAACGATGTGCAACCCAAACTCAACAACGAAGAGAACAAACGACGAAAGACGACGACACGTAGGAGAAGAATAATGGACGCGTTTTAAATAACTCGAGCTTCCAGTGTTCGACCATCAATCCGTGCTCGGTCGATATTTTCTGTGAAAATACGTTAAGGAAACCGATGTACACAATGTAACAAATACAGCCACAATAATGAATTGTGTGGAAACAATTGTAAAAAGGATACTCATTGCTCGTTCAGCGTCCCACTCTGTCAGAAATGTAACCAGCATGGTGCCAGGTCCCTGTTCTTCAAAAGTTTCAACTGCTCCAAACTCTTGACACTTTTCGGCGATTAATTTGGGCTGTGCTGTCAGCGGCAACTAAAGATTGAATGAATCTATTAATGAATACTTGTGTTTCGCGAGTTTACATGACTTACGTTTGTAATCAGCAGTTTGCACTTCTTTCTGTCCATCAAATTAACGCCACCCCCACGCATCATCTGATTACCGCCATTGTTCATGGAATTGTACATATTCCCAGCGTTCTGCGACTGTTGCTGGCGACCGTCCCTGTCATTGCCATTGTTCCCAAATCCATAGTTACCCTGTGGTTTGCTGGACTCATAACCTGTGGAGTAGTTATTTCTCCCCATGCTCTGCCCACCTCCCATACCTGACTGATTCCCCCCGCCCACTCCATAATTACCACCGCCGCCTTGATTATTACTCATAAAGCCCGATGGATTGTTATCCCTCTGATTGAAACTATTACCATGTCCTGCGCTCATCGAGTTACTGGAAGCAGCCAGCGCCGCCAAGGACGCATTATTCTGCAGAAGATTGGCGGCGCCCAGCCCAAGATCTCCACCGCCCAATGACCCAGCAAGCAAGTTATTAGACAACCCTAGATTGGCTGCCTGCTGTAAAACAGCAGCCTGCGTCGTGTTCAAACCACTCAACGCAGTGGAGCTGAGTGAACCCAGCGCATTGGCGGCAGCGCCCAGCTGTAAATTAGGCACTGCGCCCAAAATGCCTGCCCCACTGTTAAGATTGTTCGCCACCACAGGTGGCTGGTTGACCAACGAGGGCAGATTACGCGCCACATCGCGTAGAGGTTCGCCATTCGACCCCAGGCCGTTACCGACGGACTTGAGACCTTCCGGGAGCTTATCCCGCTCGGGGCCACGGTCCATACGAACCGTCATCGGGCGGTCATACAACGGCTGCCCGTTGAACATTGAGATAGCCTGTACGGACTCGACCGGATGGTCGTATTCAATCACGGCAAAACCACGCGAAGTGCCATCCTTCGCCAGCGGCATGTCGACGGACATTACCTTGCCCGCCATGCGGAAGACCTCTTTCAGCTTCTTCTTATCGACCTTGTATTCCAACTGCAAGTGTGGCCCCAAAAAGAAATACCATATGAACACAAGACAGCGCGGGCGCCGGAGAGTCGAGATTTATGAGGAATTTAATCAGCAAATACGTTTCGACGACGACTCAAAACAACAATGCAACAGGTCGAAGAGAAACCCAATTAAGTATCATCAAATTTCGATCAATTTTTTCGTAAGAATTTACAATGTTTTGCTCCCCTGAGATACAGTCTGAGCGGAGAACGACACCGAAACGGAGACAACATCAAGCCGAACAGTGAAATATATTTACTGATTACCACGGATTTGATTTTGGAATATTCAGGTTTTCCATGAAACGAAATTGAACCAATTAAGTTGTATGGAAATAAATTTACCAACGCCAGCCCCAAATAGATAGAGATCAGGATAAAATAGCAAATTCGTTACTGCCCAAAAAGGATTAATACTTACATTCGCTACAAAAACGCGTGTATTCAATGGAGTCTGAATTTTCAAGTCTTCCAAGAAGGCAGGAGACAGACCGTATGTGTTGCCTACAATGGGCCCCACACTGTTGCTACCAGAAGAACCTTGCTGTTCGTACCGCCGATCATCCCGGCCCCTATCACGGTCACTCTCTCGCTCACGACGTTTAATCAGATTGCCGTATTTGTCCCGCTGAATGCCGAAATCCTCCTTGATGACCATCTTGCGCCCCTTGAGGTCAAACCGATGCATAACCTCCAGGCACTTCTTCGCCGACGCTGGCTCGGCGAACTCGACAATGCCGCAACCACGCGCCTTCTCATTCTCGTCGACAAACAGCTCGACAAACGACACCTCGCCCACCTGCTGCCGGAAGAGATCCTTCAGGTCCTGCCAGCGGTACTCGTACGGAATGTTGGAGACGTACACGCGACAATTGGAGGATTTCATGCCGCCACGATCATTGCCGCGGTCCGGGCTGCGATCTCGATCGTTTGAGGAGAAACGAGTTGGACGATCGCGCCGGCCACCACGGTCGCGGTCTCGCGCCCTATCATGATCATCCTTGTCCATCTTCATCATGATCTCAACGCGTGTGAAGACGTGCAACAGGCAGAACCAACGCAGAAATGCGACAAGAGGATGTGACCACGATGCGGAAGAGACTGTTAGAACAAATCCAAGCACACTTAAAATATCAGTATTGAGCGGTGAGCCACGACGAGCGCGAACTTGATGCGGACTTGTAGCCTGCGGCACAGGCCACCAGGTATTGACTTGGCGCGAGCAGAGAATTAACGACACACTAACCAGCCGTTGAGAACAGAACTATGGAGAGGACTTACACTACGACTACGTCGACTGAATTTGGTTTATTTTGTTGCGATGAGCACAAATAATGCGCGGAGGTTAAGCGATGCCCTGACGAAAATGGCGTAGGCACAAGTGAAGTTTTGTTTCTTCTTGTTTCGCAAGCGCTCAATGAGGGCGCTGCGACTTGATCGCCAATGCAGCCAACCCAGAACCACAACGGCCGAAACTCCCCAGTCCAACACAGTTTGTTCTAGCGGCCCCTAGAAACAAAAGTTCGTTAAAGTTGAAGTGCTTCGGAGGCGGTTGGAGGCGTTAGCGATAAAACTCTGGTAAGCACTGCTCATATTCACTACGTACATTCCACTCGAGTGCCTAGTGCACAATGAAAAACAAAATAATAAATTATACGCTTTATTCTTCTTTCATATTCTCATATAATACATAACAAAATTCATATTCTCAAATATACAATGCCTTACTTAGGATGTGTAGAATGTGACCTATTCGATTTTATTTTTATTTAATATGATGCTTAGGATATATTTAGATATAGCTGGGGCATTCTGCACTAGCGGTAGCACTCTTGAAACAAACTCAAAAGAAATCGTGTTATACCCTTAAAACGGTAATGATAATGATAAATCACACGAATCAGCAACGCAGGCATAACCAATAATCGTTTAAGAAAGATGCGTTCACATCGAGTCTCAGTCGTTAGACTTGCAAAGGTATTTCCTAAGGACTGGCGTACAATCCAGGCCGTTGCGGTGATAACCATGCAAATTTGTGTGCCTCCTGCACCTCCCGTATATGGAGTATCTCTCGTGCGCCTAAAGATCGCTTACTTAGTCTTACTACGCCTATCTTATCAGTGTTTCATTGTAGCAAATTACATTATCATACAAGTAAATCACAAGTCCTCTATCAAGCTTCCACGGTTGAAACCCCCCGAGCTGCAATCAATGTGTCTTTTAAACATGAAAAAATATTTGTTCAGTGCGCCGCACGCACTCTAATCATAAAGAGAGTGATAAGTAATATAATATTCACATCAGTCGGGTATTGGTATTGCAGTAATTTGCACACGTTTCCAAATGCACACTCCAATGTCTTCGCAAAATCGCAATCGCCTTAGAAATCATCTAAATCTTTCAAATCGAAATAACTATATAGATAAATCTTTGATTCAATTAAGTAAAATGATGCTGTTGACCATCGCTAACGATGTCCTAATCCAATTGAGTTAAGAGCATGACTTCAATAAATAGCAAAAATAGTCAATTAGCTAATCAAATATATCGCTCTCAATAGAATTCACTAATAACGCATATTTTTTGGCGAGACTTCAATTTAAATTCTCAATGAATGCTTTTGTTTCTTTTTCACTAAATGTATGCTTGGACCTTCTATGCTTCCACGCACACATTTTCTTCTAACTACGAAAATTGCCTAATTATTCTTACATTACTCGTTTTAAGTTTAATTTCGTTACGTGTAGTTTTCATAGTCTAGAACTAGAAGCATAGCTTCAACGTTCACATTCGGTTTAGGACTTACGCTAGTTTTGAATGCATGAAACAACTTTTTTCACGTAGCTCAACTTTGCACGTTAAAAAATTGCCTCGTTTCATGTTGACTTATCGTACCAATCATTGGGATTTTATAAAATTTATGTAGTAAATTTGCACTGCTCAGTATATAGTTTAGTTCATTCAATTATTACCAGCCCTAACATAATCTGCAGCTGACTGTAAGTGTAATCCATCGTTTTTGATTTCAACTCTGTATCAAACTGCTTACTCAGTTTTTTTCACGTTTAATAGCTAGATATATAATAGGTGTAGATATCATAGTAGTTGTCATAAAGTGAGTGGAAGTATCTTCGTTTTTCTCGGACCGCACATATATAAATACACACTAGAAGCCCACAAGTGGCTCGAACTCTTTTCGATACGTGCACACCGTGTTCAATTAGCCACAATTAGTGGTTTTGGATGTACGCCTCAAGCGCGTGTGTAACAACGCCTTTGTACGGAATCTTGAATTGTTTAATCACGCGCGCTGCGGCGCAGCTAAGCCGCGTGTGTTTGGCGGTGTTGACCAACTCATGGACCCTCTGACCCAGGTCCAACAAAGCGGCAAATGTGTCACCAGCATTGTTAACGAGATCTAAATGCGCGCCATGTTCTAACAAGATGGCTGGTAGACGTGTAGGACACGGTCTCGCCATGGCGGCCAAATGCAGCGGAGTGTTGCCTTCCTCATCCCGTGCATTGGGATCAGCACCAACACGCAGGAGGACTTCAGCCAAATGCGAGGATGGGAACTGACACGCTGGATATCGGCCTACTAAGGCCGCTTCTCTGCAGCATGCAAGATGCAAGGCGGTTCTACCTAACTTACATCTAATCTTCAACCGTACGAGGGCGTAAATTGCACGGTGAATCGCTTCTGACACCCGCTCATCTTCAGGATGTTGGTCTAGTAAGCGTGTGAGGAGGCAGGCGAGGTGGAGGGTGATGACCAGAACGCGATTGAGGAATGTCACATCCCTATCCGCATTTGGCACACGCTCCAGTGTCATATTTCCCAGCTCCACTTCCTTCACTGCTTTCGTGAAAACACGTAGTAGTTCTTTGAATTCAACAGGAGGTACGACTCGCCCACGAGTGGTTGGTTTACCTTCCTCGCCCATCATAAACGAGAAGAGTTCCGTGAAGCTAAAGAGACTACTCTGTGTCATGGGGTTGAGGGGTTCTAACATTGACTGTTGCATATCCAATGCGTAATTCCATAGTTCGATACAACGGTTGAATTTTCCTGCGTCGGCGTAAACGGCTCCTCGATAACGAATGTAGTAGCTCGTGTCAGGATGCGCTGGACCAAGAATTCTTTCCCTCATCACCAACGCCTGCATCCTCATCTCATCAGGATCTGCCATTAGATCATCCAATCCCTCGGGGTCTGTGATTTCAACAGCAAAATCGTACGCGGCTACTTTTTGCGTTCGTTGTTTTAATATCGGTGGGTCACCGTTGTACCTACAAGAAGAAAGATAAAGAAAATAGTGCCATAAGCAATGCGCTTCAATTTGAGCTATTGAACTTTTTCTCACCTTTCCTCCATGGCGCGCTTCCAATACATTAAGGCTCCAATCATATCTCGCTTTTTATCCACGTACGTGGCGCCCAAGAGCTCAAGCGCATCGATACGCTCTTTGCGCGACACCAGGTGTGGCAATTTCATTAAATATTCTACAATGTGGTTATGGCCAGTCACTGCCGCAGCCAACAGAGGTGTCATTCCTAAAAAAATTCGGATCAATCAAATTGCTAGAAGAAAAAGCACAATAAAATTTAGGAGGTGCCGAAAGAAAATCGAAGAGTAATACAAATCGACAGTCGAGCTGCGAGAATTGTCTGGGGAGATAAGAGCTGGAATGGGAGTTGCTACGTAGTTACAAACTCATACCATAGGAATCCACGTCCATTGTACCTCCGTGCTCTATGAGGAGTTTGAGCACTTCCAGACTGCCAGCTTCTGCACAATCGTGGAGGGCCGTGTTTCCTTTAACACTTTTCCGATTTACGCTGGCATTCAGCTTGAGGAGGTATTTCGCGATTCGGATGTGACCCTTATAGCACGCTATCATTAAACACGTGTGACCATGTCGATTGGCTACTTCAATATCTACAAAGAACGTCAATTAATGCACTCGAAGCAATCGACATTGACACTGCTAATACCTGCCCCATGCGCAATTAAAAATTTAACAATATCAATATGCCCATCAAAACAAGCCGCCCGAAGTGGTGTAGAATTCGTTCGTGTTGTGCTATTCACTTTGGCACCGTTGTAAACAAGGAGCTGGACGATTTCTAGGTAACCTGCGGCTGCGGCACACCATAGAGGTGGCGCTCCTTCTATTGTCTCACCATCGAACATAACTATGCGAGAAAGCAATCAATTCAATTAAAAACCACAAGGAGTTAAAGAGGGAAAACACCATACCTGATCCCGGCTGCTCGATATCTGCATTGCAATTCTCAATCAAATACTCTGCCACTTCATAGTGTCCATTCCTACAAGCGATGACGAGCGGCGTGGCGCCCGAGGTCTTTGCCGCCACCAGTTGACTCACTTCGTCCTTGCCCTTGTTGCAGTGTAAATAGATCTGCAAGCGACAAAAACCAACGTATGATATTAGTACTCCAACAACAATTAAAAACATCTCCCTTGACACTAAATACAACACTACTCTGTTTCGACCTGAAATACAGCCAACTTGTATTTCTATTCCATCATTCCACCAATAACCACGTCCAGGCAACGACTAAACTTTACTTTACTAAAAATTACTATATACTTTCGTACCTTGGCACAGGTTTTAATGGTCCAACTTGTGTAATAAGTACAACCAGACACATCGTGAAATCATAACAAATTGCACACACAGCATATGTGCGCAGCAGCCTTGATTTTTTTCCAGTAAGAAAGTGGGACACTTTTGCGACACCACCACCGAAACTCAGTCATATTCCACTCATAAATTAATTGCGTTCGTACACCTTCCGAATACAACTAACACAACATGATAATGATCGTCGACGCCGCTGGCGCTTCGTAAATCGCAGATTTATGGGATTTAAATGGTTTTATCGCCGGCGTGATTTGTATCATTATGCAGCAATTTTTTAGTGCAATCATGGCGAGCGATCAAATGATCGATAAAAACAGATAATAAGAAATTATATATGCAATTTCATGTAAAATGCATTTGAATGTAGTATGAAATTATTGCATCAAGTCCAAAGTGCAATCACAATTGCTCATAATATATACAGTGTTGAGCAAAAATACAGCAATCATACAATAATTGCTTTAATCTCTAAAATGATTAAGAACTTGTCTCCCTGTGTGGGGAACACATGTAGTTTATCGTGTAAAATCTTTCGCAGATACGATTCATTAACAATAAGTGACTTAGCAAAATGCTAATCAGCCGTAATGAGAAGCAATTACAGATTGATTGAATTAATTAAACTCTCACAATGAGACAATTGTAATAGGAACAAATTAAATGATGTAACAGCAAACAAATACAAGAAAAATACACAAAAAAAAACTCCAAAACGTTGAATTGGTAGTATAGTTAAATACGATAATCAGGACAATATCATCACTGACCTTGAACATGACACCTAGAATACACAACAATTGATTTTCGTTCCGAAACCTGAATATTCATAGAAACTCTTAATCAAAGGCCAGATTATTAATTATATATGCAATTTGTTTTTCCTCAGATTAGAATTTTGCGCACGAAAGTGACAAGTTCGAATTTGTCATGGAGCGCACTGTCACCCATGCCGGACGGACATCGACACCATACTAGTTCTCCACTTCATTATTCTCCAGTCATCAATTACGATATTATTAGCAGTCATTGGACTAGATTCACTGAGAATGTTAATTGAAGAATATACCCGTCGCTGGGCGGACAATAATAAAAAGTTCATTTGCCTTTTTTTATTGCCATTAATGAAATCGTTCAGGTATGCATTTTTTTAATGACGCACCAACGTGACCAAGCAAAAACCATTGTTAAGCTGATGTGAGCTAGAAACAAATGAGATAAATGTTACCGAATTAGTTGCAACATTTGTCGGACATGATTTAACCGGTGGTCCCAACGAACTTGCGCCATGGACTTAAAAACTAGATCCATAAGGACTTCTAATTTGTAGTTCATTAAGTGAGTCGACATTTTCATTACGCCAAGTAAATTTTTGCTCTATCCTCGAGTATGTGCTTCATGTTGCTAAGCAATAACTTTTAAACCAGCTTATCACTAAACTTTGTTGTCTTTCGTTATTATAGATTTATGAGACCGTTATTTGCTCATCAAAGGCAAAAGTGATTCAATTTCTCCTTGATCTTCATCAACGTCGGCGGAAAATATTTAATCGGTAGGCAAACTTACGTCGGTACGTCTACAAACTGCGTGGAAAAATGCCAGACGAAATTATTTGTCCGAGACGTAACCTTGATAATAGTATTTGAACATTGTGCGAAAGCGTCGCAATTTTGCATTTGCGTTAAAGGTGTGTGGTGTAATGACGTGAGATGTTTTCGAATCTAGTGGATCCGTCCCTACTATGTGTGCAACCGTAAACAGGAAAAACCAAGTATAATTCCTGCCAAGCCAGTTATGAACGAAACATCTTTCAATTGCCCGAATAATGCATATGCGGATGGTACGACTATATTTAGATAAAATGCGATTAGCGTAAACACGCGGATTTAACCAATAACGATGTTGTAATGTATGCAAAGTGCAAAATGCGCCAAAAGCAGAATTATTCATGCTATCATATTTGTATTATCGACTCCAACGAATTGCATTATCTGTAAAGGTGACAAAATAGTTCGAGAGTTACGATTAGAATTTGAATACATTCGAAAGGCCAAACACATAACGTTAAGAAATGTATGTCGTAGAAATGTAACTTCCACTTGATATGATATCTACTGTCTATAAAATGTGTTTCGTTATGACTATTACTTACTTACTTAGACGTTAATGAATAACCAATTGAGGGCACACACAATTCATTTATTTTATTATATATAAATATTTAGATTGCTAATCAAAATCTAAATTAATGCAACGGTAAAAGTGATCTGGAGGATAAAAACACCTCTGCGCAGTTTCACTAAAATAAATTAACCGCCGTATGGCACGTGGAGATAATTCCGTGACACTCGCAGCAGCAGGAAGCGTTGATTCGCGATTAAACTGACGGAAGTAGTAATCAAATGATCTCCAACGCAGGGCGGGAAATGTACAGAGTATGTGTACATCCAAGACGGTGAAAACATGCAAACGAGTGGCGTGTAAACGAAATCGACACTTGCAAAAACAAACTTCCATTTTATCGCACTGCCAACGGTCCCAACTCAGAAATAACTATCATGGACCGCAGTGTAAACAAGCCACAAACGGTGAAAAATTACTCTGGAAGTATGACATGGGATATGCTAACTACCCGAATGGACAGGAGTAGCAAATGCACCAAACAAAAACGAAAGTTTCAATGTCAAGGCTGTCACGTAATCACATTGGCTTTGATTTCTTTCGCTCTTCGCGACTTATTGCGCCGAAAATTCCTGTATGCTGGCGGGCTGGTTTCTTAATGTATGCCGAGAGCACCGAACTCGTTTAGCAGTTCGTTGAAACGATGGATGCTTAATTAATTTGGCATTAAGATGGATAGCGGACTGAGAATGTTAATTGTGTAGCTGCAACTAGCAAGTATCAAGTGCAAAGCTAACCTTTAAGGATCAAACTAGGTCCTAGTTAATTTGCACAACTGGCAAGATTCGCAAATCATTGTTAGAATAGCTAATTTAATTGCCTAGATGAATAATGTCATAAAATTGTGTCGTAGGTCAGTCAGTAAAACGATGTTGTTGTTGATACTACAACAAATAATAAAAGCAGCAAATTAGAATTAATTTTTTGCCAAACTAATAAAGTCATTCTGTATCTGGTTTGCAACATTTCTAGAGGAGCTGAAAATGTTGAAACTATTGCAACTTGTGGTGAATTAGCGACATTAATTCACAGTTCGTTATCCTATTCATTTGCGCAAGCCAACAATTTAAATTTCACATTCACTTCTCAGCATTGTTGGTGCAACTAATTAAAATCACAACGCCAGCTTGTACCATCCGAGGAGCCATTGCATTATTAATTAATGGTCCCAATTTGCGAATTATTATTAAGCCCCTCAATTTGTGTGAGGTGGCACACGTGCGCATTGCCCATCGTCAACAAAGCGCTTAAATTGCCGTAGTAATTAATGCGGCGCTCAATTGGCAATGAACGCACTTCATTTACTACTCGCGTTCGCACTTTCTTCCATGCGTATTTTCATGATAATGACAATACATCGTAGGGTAATCAGAAGAATAACGGCTGAGTGGGTTTAATGAAAGAAGCGAATGGAATTCCGACAGTTAGTGTATTGAGTTCAATGAGAAATCAAAAACGATGGCTAAAACGGAATGAAATTACTGGCGTTGCAGAATGTGAAGAAATCATAAGTGTGGTAAGGAGACAGTTGTTAGACGTGGTGTGATGGTTTTTGCTTAATAAATTGCAAGGAATAAACTTTCACTCGAAATAAAATGGATTTACGTAGAAAGATGGTAATTTCGAAAAATAATGTTCCATGTTGGACTAGAATCAATTCGTAAAACTCTAATTAACATGGGTAGTACACGACTCTCGAATGGTCCAATGGTCAATTTAAATTCCATCAATATCTATCTCTATGAAAGTAATAATTCCATTGGCATTTAGTTCGCTTACATCTTTGTATGAAATCGTGACTTCACAAAAAGACAATCGAAATTTCAACAAGAAATTCTTAAAATAGTCACCAGACCATTCAAACAATGCAGGCAACAACACGTGATACTAATTACGACAGTCTAATCATCATCACGAAATTATAATTTATGTATTAAGCAATTCAATTAATAATTTCGCTATGGCAAATAACGAAAAGTAGCACAATACGGTATAATAAAACATCCAAATTTGGTTTTTATCACTTTATCACTTACCTCAGCTAATTTATTGCCAGTGTCACATTCTAGCAATATAAGTTAGAAATCCAATTAAATCGCTAACGAAATAATTGTGTTCAAATGTACATCTGTCCTCTACTAGAAAAAGGTAACACCTTAACAAAGCAAAACAATACATTAAAATGCCAATTATCGCAAAGAAAATAAAACGAAAATAAAATAGTAATACTCGCTAATTGTAGAAAAAACTAGGAACTATTGGCAATTGACAGACATGAAAGCGAAGATTTGTGAAAATACCATTTTCGAAGGAAAGCAAGTACAAGTAATTTAAAACCAAATGGAAAAATGTTAATCAGAATCAAAGCTAATTTATATTTAGTGTTTGTTAGTCATTTTTAGCATAACTTGTTTCGTTTCATTTGATTAACACAGTAATAATAATTTGGTTGCTTTACTTCACAATAAGATAATTAACGTGAGTCAACATCACTCCAAGGATGAAAGAGTAGAGGACTTTAAATAAGATGAAATCAAAACGTACAAAATACTGGAAAGGCCACTGAACTTTCAAACGTACCACTGGAGACAAAGAAATTCTTTGTCATTCTGTACACGAAGCATTAAACAAACATTTATCTTCGATGCAACATGTCAAGAAATCCTAGAAAACTATGACTAATTTTTAATTGCAAACTATAGACAACTTCAAAGCTTTAAAATACGCAAAACACCAACAAAGTAAGGAAGAAAATCTTCACCATCTCTAACATTTACAGGACATTCTTCTGAGCTAATAATAATGTAGACATTTAATTAAGCTTTAAAAATCAGCAAAAATTAATCATTCAATGCAAGTCTTCAAGCTCCTTGAATATCCAGCTCAGCGTCAACATGCAACAAAGTGACAAAGAAATTCCCTGTCATTCTTTGTGTGAAATTGTATAAAACTAACCGAAAAAGACATCCTGATAAAGTTATATTCGTACCAGTGGTGATCCATCAAGTCAAAGAAAACAAAGGATGTTTATTTGTAGATTGTGAATCACATAAAGTGTGAGCTTAAATGGAACATGATAAGATGATAGTAATGATGGACTTGATATAACTAACTGTTAGAAACTCTCTCTCTGCACCTTGCAGTACATTAGAATTCAATGATAATGAAGCAATGTGTACGCAACGTTTGTTAATAATTCTAAGAGTTTCCACGTGAAATGCACAATTGACATGCAATATTGGATTCTCTTTGGAAAAACCAAAGGATCTTGTCAAACTTTGCCGTGTATAGTTTACCTACAAATCATCCAAATGACGTGTAAACATTGTAATTGCACCACCTCATTGTCTCAATTCTCCTCCATCTCGTTGTCTTATGGAAGGAACTGCGAAATGTCCACAATAGTTTCTACCTAATTGGTCGGTCATGAACACATGAAGAAAATAACTTTGTGCTCCTTGTGTGGATCTTCTCGGAGTCCCCGGCCAAGACACAAATAGAAATTGAAACCCAGAAACCCAAGAACGAGTAAGTTGCTGACGTGGTGACTAGTGACACATTCAAGAAGCAGAAATGAGGAAAGTATATGTACTGCATGAAAGTCAGGCAAACAAAGGAAAATTCTGCGTTATTACTTCTCTATTTCTATATTCTTAACAAGTCCACACTTTGTAAACAACCTGCTTTACTATTTTATACCGTATATCAGTTTCCTCGTTGAACAACAAGTTCATGTTAAATCTACAATGCGGACGAGTAAAAAAATCCTGCGCTTTGCTACTGCAGCGTGCCTAGTAGCAAGTGCATGCGTAAAGATCATTTGCAGAACATATTTCGTTTGTTGCAATAACACGCATGTTGTTTTATAGGTGTAGCACTGTAGCACAAATCCTCGTTCCTTTTTCCTCTTCCCATCCAAGTATGGTGTAATTTTCCCAATATTTCCTCATTTTCCTCATTGTAAGCAAATATGACTTGTTTTCTTTTTGTTGTAGATGGCAATTATTTATCCTTCCA
>JAODGC010046025.1:19010-38227 GCA_027574925.1 Ecitoglossa quadriceps | reverse complement strand
AAAGGAACTACCTTTAAGTCACTCTCAAACTTGTAGTATACACTGCTGACCTTGCTCAATTATAAATTGTGATGCACCTTACAAAAATTATGATAGCTCGAAAAGTAATCATTCAAATTCTAGAATTTAAGTTGCATTAAAGAGAGGAATAAATTCCTCAACTTGTACTAACCTTTTCCATAATTATATCCAACGGGAACTGCCCTTAAATCACCCTCAAACGTGTAGCATACATAGCTGACATTACCTAATCGTAAAATGTGACATCTTTTAATAACATTAAGATTGGTTAGAAAATAATTATTGTAGCTGCAAGATTCAACTTGCCTCACATAGAGAAATAAATTCCCTTTCTATTGCATATTACATCAACGCCAATAGCTTTAAAGAACTACCCTTAAATCACTCTCAAACATGAAGTATACCCACCTAACTTTGCTCAATTCCAAATTGTGCTGCACTTCACAAAACTTAAGATAGCTCGAAAAGTAATCATTCAAATCCTAGAATTTAAGTTGCATTAAAGAGAGGAATAAATTCCTCAACTTGTACTAAACTTTTCCATAATTATATCCAACGAGAACTGCCCTTAAATCACCCTCAAACGTGTAGCATACATTGCTCACATTACCTAATCGTAAAATGTGACATCTTTTAATAACATTAAGATTGGTTAGAAAATAATTATTGTAGCTGCAAAATTCAACTTGCCTCACATAGAGAAATAAATTTCCTTTCTATTGCATATACATCAATGCCAATAGCTTTACAGAACTACCCTTAAATCGCTCTCAAACATGAAGTATACCCACCTAACTTTGCTCAATTCCAAATTGTGCTGCACTTCACAAAACTTAAGATAGCTCGAAAAGTAATCATTCAAATCCTAGAATTTAAGTTGCATTAAATAGAGGAATAAATTCCTCAACTTGTACTAAACTTTTCCATAATTATGTCCAACAAGAACTGCCCTTAAATCACCCTCAAACGTGTAGCATACATAGCTGACATTACCTAATCGTAAAATGTGACATTTTTCGATAAAATCATAATAATAAAGAATGAATTAGTGATTTTCTTTATATTAAAACTAAACTATTTCAATTTCCATTCAATCTTTCACTTAATTATATAATTTACGATGGAATACTAAGAAAAGTCTATCGACATTAACAAAAGAACAAAATAAGAAAATAAAATGGAAGAAAAGAAGAGAAAGAAGAATATTATTGAATTGCTTCAGTATTGACTAACTCTTAAGTCAAATTGAATAATTGAAGAGATATACAATAGACATACAACTCTATCACATTGATATCTGTAATTTTCTTCCAATTTGTCGGAAGAAAACAAAGAAAATTTCCATATTTTAAAATCAAATCAATCTTTAGCTTTCCTATCAAATTGCAACTGAATTTCAATTGGCGAACAGAATTAACTTTTAGAATTAACAAATAGGTGAGATTTCAGTGAAAAACAAAAGAAAATACAACTGAATTGATTTGTAGTGACATAAAACTATTCCATATTGGTTTCAATCAATCATTAAGTATTAAGTAAGTAAATTGATCCATTTTAATGGAAAACAAAGGCAATTTACAATTTCAATATGTAAATCACCTATTTTCACCGATTTATCCTATTTGCTCTTAATTATCTACATTTTGAGTGAAGAATAGATGCTTCAATCAATCAATTCTGAATCAACTGGGAAGGAATGCAAATTAGTTCTTGAATGGAAAAAAGAACAAAACTCGATGAAAACTTAAAGAAAATGACGAGTTTGTTAGTAAACTGGTAATATTACATCAATGTAACTTAAAACTTCGTAAAATACTAATGCTTACATATGTAATAGTCATCATCATTCACCAAATCCTGAGTTATATGAAACTTGACAATCTCAAACACCAACTTTCCTTTCTAGTTTTTCGCAGAGCCGAAAAAGTTCAAATTCAATTCTGTGAATTCCCTCAAGTGTAAATTAAAGCAAACTCATTGCATACTCTCAATGTCTCAATAAACTTGCACAAATTCTTCGCTTCAGATCATCATTAAACTAAATCCTCGACTGTCAATATCGTTGTTGTGTTGTTCACTATCAATATTCCTCGAGATCAACCCCGATTTAATTTAGAGCTCTGTCACTTCATGCACCTGTCAATAGCAATGAGCAGTATCACAACGTGTCGTTCGGAAATCGTAATGAATGCAATTAATGTTATTGATGGATGTCGACTTCGCGGATTGATGAGCTAGTCTGTCGCGATGTGCGCGTTTTCCGCGAGACGCACACTGCGACCGTCGTCGTCGGCACGCGGCGCAACTCTGAGCAGTGGTGCTGCAAGTAAGTTGGTTTGGAAACATTCAGATTCAGTGGAGGTGGTGCAACTTGTTCAGTGGTTCGTTCAGCTTGGTACCGAGATGCTGTGCGAGTGATGCCAATGTAATGCATTTATGCAAGTTCTGAACATTGGAGATGGTGCTGATGCAGAAGGAGGAGAAGACTTCTTCACAATTCAATTAGGTTTTTAGGTGTTGATCTGTGATCTACGATATTAGGAAAAACTGCAGTTCAATAACTTTGGATGCAACGAAGGCATTAAATTACTTGGTTCTTCATATTTCTCTTTGTATTCAATTGAATTAGTTGTAAATTAGAAATGAATTTTTCGGGAGAATTCAAAGGAATACTACACTACTGAGTTTAATTTTAGAACTAAATATTGGAGTAATTGACAATTGTGTTTATCGTATGTTAAATATGATTCCGAATCAATTTATAGTACTTTGTAATTGATATGAAAGATTTTCTAATGTGTCTAAATTAATTTAATTACTTAAGGAGTTGTTTTCGAAGAGAAACTAACATAATCTAAATCGAATAGATTTAAAAAGTACCATTTTGAAATGTAATTTAATTTTGCTTAGTTACAATTAAACAAAACAAAGGAAAATTAAAGTCATTTCCATTTTAATTTTTTCATTTACTCTCAATATCCTAATCAGTTTTCAAAAAATCGCAAGAAATATAAAATTGATCTTTTTAAGCTGATTAAACTTCATGGCATTACACAATTTCATGAAAATTAAGTTGAAAAAGTAAAATACTAATGTAATTGGAATTGAAAGAAAAGAGTAATCTGTAATTAATATCTTAATTAATAAAGTAACAATATTCGCCTATTCACTATTTGTTAAGTAGACTAGAAAAACACAAAATACAATTAAGATATAAGTAATTGCAGTTATTTACTATTAATTCACAAGTGTTCTTCAAAAAGTTAGTGTGACTTTCAAGCAGATCTAAAATGAAATTCAACCCCAACGTGAATAAATCCTCAAGAACAACCTAATTGATGTTGATGTGAGATAAAATCATGTCTCAAGAAGCTACAAACTTGTTATGAATTAAATTACGTTTTCCATGTTTTTCATACGTGTAGTCCAATCAAACAAAAGATTTGTATTTCAAAAATTATTCTTGTCTGACAATAGAATCCCCGTTGTAATTCGTATACTCAAGATAAACAAGAAACAATAAATCTCCAACCATTACAACACATTTGCATGATTGCGGGTGTTTCGCAGACAAAATGTGATTAACTAATCAAACAGAGCACTGTTGTTTATGAGTGTTAAACACATGTGTTGCTCGGTGCTCTTCAGTTCTCATCTAAAAATCAATTTTACAACGCTTTATTAAATTGAAATTCATTGCGATTGTGACATGGATGGTCACCAATTGTGTGCGCTTTACGAGCCGCAATCAATCAACTTTTTATCAACTTATCAATACATCTACGTGCAATTGACACGTGGCGAAGTCATCCAAGACCTGATTACTAGACGCCATACGGTTGCAATAATTAAATGTTATTGCTTTAAATGGATTGTATGGGACACAATGTGCGAAGCAAGCAAGAGTTTAAAAAACGGCGCGGAGGGAGGGAGAGAGAAAAATGTTTACTGATTTAAAAGCAACGCAATATCAGTAAGTATTGATGTCAACTCAAATGCGCTGAACTAAGTCTGGGTAGTTTACTGATGCGTACATGCAGCTGCGCATGCGTGAATTTGAATTTCCCGCTAGAGTTTAAACACGAAGAGTTGTTTATTCGCGAGTCTGAGTTTAGTTTCTTTATCCCTTGAAGAGAATTATAGCAAGTCAATTATTTTCCAGGAAAAACTAAATTAAACGAATTATTATCACTTTGTTGTAATTTCTCTTGCAAAAGAGCGCCTTAACCTGTCTTATACCCTAGCCACACCAAGCTTACATTTATTGCTTCGTACATTTTTATTTACATCTCTGGTTACGATACTTTTTATAATAGTAAACAATATCCATGCTATAAAAATCCCCCAAATCAAATCATTCCAAACACAACCAACTTATATAAAACTGACCCGCAAGATTAGAAATAAACAACAAACCTGTTTCCACGCAACTGAGGAGGATAGCGGTCATCCTCCTCAGTTTATTTGCAGATGATGCAGAAGATCAACTTCCTCTTCCCGTCCCACATTCTCTCCCAATCTAACTAATTCAAATGACCTGACCGATTTAGATGCACCCAAGTTAAATAAACCAAGTCCCAAAATTAGAATCAGATTCATCCCCCCCTCCTCATTAATCGTACAGCTTATATTAATATAATCAATGTTTACATCTGTATATAATTCTCTCTCTATAAACTCTGCTTCCCACTCAACATGCAAACTAATCAATTGAACCAGGTCGGAACGGCAAATTCGGAGCGTTCAATCAACGAAACTCCTTACTGGGCGTTGATATACCATGCGCTTCCTCGTAGTCGTCATCGGTCTCCATCTTCAACTTACCCACTTAACCGAAAACATAATAAACAATTGTAGTAACAGAGAACAAAACACTTCGTAGATGTCTGTATTTGTCTAGTGTTTCTGTGTTATATATTTCGTGTAGTTTGTCGTGCGCGTAGCTAACAACTGATCAAATTACCATTTTTTACCGACTTGACGTTGGTGTTCTCTTTATTAGCCTCTTTCCGCTTGGATTTCTTGATTCTCTTCGAAGCCTCTTTGCTTTTGTGCACGATGTCAGTTTCGCCATCGCCTACATATCTTCTCCTTTGTCTGTCACTTTTATTCTGTGACTTGGAATGTTTCTTCTTCTTCTTCTCTCTGCTAGTTTCACCCTCTTTATCATCACCAGCTTGTTTCCCTAGCATATCGTCACTAGACTGTTTATCAAGAGAATTATTGTCCTTATTTTGATTCTGGATACTTTGGTCAATGTCATCTACCACGATCAAATCATTAATGATCAATTCCTCTGCTCGTTTCGACTTCTTATCGTTCACTTTTTTCTCTTTGAGCTTTTTCTTGTCGTGTTTATCATGCTAAATTACAATATGTTAAAATATTCCCATTTCAATGAATCGTGTAAGTAAATGTAGGAAATACCTTTTTAGTTTTCTTCTTCTTCTCCCCTTTATCAGTTAGTTTAGGACCCACTAGTGACTCCTCAAAGGACGGTCTATGAACATGCAAAAATGAACATGGAAGTAAAACTTGTTGAAAACTACTTACAAGTCAAGATCAATATTCAATGCCCGATGTGGATCATCTGGATTATCATGACTGCTCTCACTATCACTCAATGTAGCTCCTTCAGGCAGTTCAATATTCTGACTCACTACCACACTGGGTACATCATCCTCACCTTCAGAAGAAGTCTCAGCCTTCTTTTTCCTGGACTTCAATTTGCTAGACTTCTTCTTCTTTGTCTTCCCACCCAATTCCAGATTCAAATACTTATCGGATCTCTTACTGAGGACTTTAAGTTCCACTGGAAGAGCCAATTCAGCAATTGGGATATCCTCAATATTATCGCTACCTTCCTTACTGCCATTCCCATTACTACCATTACCTTCTCTCCTTCTTGCAGTACCTTTAAGATAATGCGGATTATTAGCTTGCTCATGTTTCCTTGCTTCTCTTATTTTAGCCCTTTCTTCTTCAGTCAACTCAGGTTGATACTTCTCCTTCCTTTCATCTGAACTCTGTACACTTGAGAACAAATGCCTCTTGTATTCATAGTCTGAATCAGAGGAGGAAGAGTCCGCAAATGATGGCTCATCAATTAAATCATCTAAATCAAGCCCTTCTGGTATTGGAACCTTTTTCTGTGCTTTGGGAGCAACTGGATTCAATTCCCCCGCAAATAAATCAATCAAAAAAGCCGCAACGGTTTGTTCGCCAGTGATCTTCTTTGGGGAAACATCTAAACCATCATCAGTTGTTTCATCAAAAAGATTCCCTTTCGCCTCTTTTCTCCTCATAATCTCCTCATGGACAATCTCCAACATCATCAGTGTGGTACTAGCTCTCTCCTGCACCTCAATCTCAGGTGACTTCAAACTATTCTTCAATTTCCTCTGTGTTACCTCATACATCCCATCAATCTTATCATAATCCTCCGTTATCTCATACATGATCAGACACCTCGCGTACAACTTGAGGATATTCTGCAGGAAAACAATCTCAATCTTCTGTGGAAGATTCTTATACTTCAACATACTGATCAACGTTGATTCTGGTTTCTGTAATTCTCCAACAAACTCTCCACAGAGCCACGCCGCAGCATATAATACATCCTGCATGATCGTAAACAGTGTCGATGAGGCATAAACATCCAAGACCTGGGACATCTCATTCACTGCAAACGGCCTGATTGCAGTTACCCTAACACAGACATCGATTAATTGATCTGCAATGATGTGGCCTTGTTTGGATCCGAATTCCATCTGTGCTAACTCAACAAGAACAGTGATGTACCATTCAAAGTTGGTAATAAAGTGATAATTGTTCTGCGCGCAAATTTGGATGATCTTACTAAGGAGTTCATCGCGGTAGAGAGTACCTTCTGCTTTCTCCATATGAAGCATGAGTTTCTTCACAATCTCCATCAGATTCTTCTTCGAGACCATGCCATACAAGAGATCTAACGCGCGTAAACGGATTGATTCGTCTTTGTCTTCAAGACATTGCAGGATTAGATCTTTATGAGCCTGAACGCTCTTTGGATGAGTTTTAAGGATTTTCGACATTGCCAATAGGCCTAGATATTTCACTAATAGGCAAATAAATTAATCCCAAATCCTACCATCTTATAAATTCAACGGTTGACTTACAATTCTGATCACTGTCTTCAATAAGTATCCTCAACTTCTGCACGCAGAGTTGTATACTTGCCGCGTGATTCGGCATCCCGGAAGAGATGCTGATCAATACAGCAATCACCGTGTTGATGCACTCGTAGAGCAGACTCATTGCCGACGTGCTGTGAATCAGATTCGTGAGTGGTTCAATCAACTTTTTTCCCAACCTAGGTTCTAGCGGTGTCAAAGCGCCAAACTATAACAAGAAGAAGCACACAACACGGTGTATGGTCATACAGTGTCCTTTTTGAAGTAACGAGAGCGTGGTGGAAATGTGGTCAAGACATCACTGTGAGCAGTAACTTCGCAGGAGCAACTTGAAAATATTACCTGCGGATGATTGCCATCAGCGGTGCAGTAAGATGCACGCCGATTGAGGAGTCACATTCGGTCATTGTTGCAAACTTATTACATTATAATTAGCATCACTTGAGTAAAGAGTCAAAAGTCTACTGAAGAATACCGATTGAAGATGATTAAGCTGTCAGATTCAAGTGGGATAATGAAGAAAGGTACTTACAAGCTTGATTATTTTGATCAACATCCAATTGTTGGTCTTGGTCGTCATTAACTTGAAGAAAACCGGGGCTAAACTAAGGTAATTTTTGGGGTTTTTGCGTGCTAGTTCACAGACGACGTTAACAGCCGCTGATTGGACGCCAGGATCAGGATCTTCAAGTTTTTCCTTCAGTTTAGGAAAGGCTGGTCTTAAAGCTTCAGGATACTTGAGGAACACTTTGTACATCATCAGAACTGCTTTTTTTCTGATGTACGGCTTTGTTGAACTTAACTAGAGATGCAAAAATTATTGAAAATAATGTAAAGGCATAAAATAATTTGATGTACCACTCACTAAAGTTAAAATATCTTGTGATAAATCTCTAGCTAAATCAGTACTGATAAAACAACTCAGTGATGTTAAGGCCAATCCAGCATCAAATTGATTCTGGCTATTGAGCTCTTTTCTTATCATGTTTGTGGTCAACATGAGCAGCTCTGAATCACAGTGGAAGCTCTGTGATGCTGCCAGATATCCAATCCTTTTAAGTGTGAACTTGTTGGAACTCATCACTTCAATGATGTTGAAACCAGCCCAGGATATATCATACCCAAGCATTTGCAGCTGAGACAAAGCAAGTTCATATATTAAGTCAAGATTTTTCAGTTTAATTAAAGGATCAGTACAAAAACAGTGGAAAATACTCACATAGGTCAACTTTGCAATAGCATTGCTCTTCACTGCAAGATTATCCTGCCTCAGCTCCTGTTTGATATCCTCCATGCACTGTGAAATGTACTTGGCCTGCAAGTGAATAAAAACAAGCAATCAAGGCTTTTTCCAGTAAATTTGCAGAAAGGCCTTACAAATCTCACCTCATTTTCCTTGTTATTCCTGATACCGCGGACTAGGTCAGTCAAATTCTTGTCGAACATGCGCTCGATGTTTCCCTTGACTTTCTTCAATGCCATGGCTGGGAATGCAAAGACGTCTTCCTGCTTCCGAGTTCAACGCATTCACTGCAGCTCCTGCGACGTTCGCTTGTTTCTGCTCTTTTCCACTTGAAAAGCGTGTCCATGCGTTAAGCTCTCGATTATCACGCCGGGCAAACACACAAACCGTGCCAAGCGTCGATTAAAGTTACTACAAGTACAGCTTGTACAGCGACTACTTTTCCTGCTTGGTTTGTCGGCAAGCAGGGCGCATTGCGACCAGATGATAAGATGATTGACAAACCAACAGTAATTGGACACAGTCGTTTATGGTTGCATAAGTTGGCCAAACAACGACATCTAGGATACCGTAAAATGTCTACAAATTACACCAGAAAATCTCAAAACGTTTGTGAAGTACTCGAGATTTCTTATTTAAACCTATTTAACTAACCAAACACGAAATTAATTACGTTTAAACATTATATTAGAGTTTCACGGCGCATTTAAACATTATAGGATTAAACTCTTCAGACATTGTCTGCACATCCTTAAACTTATTACTTTACACTGCGCAATTATTTAAATTTAAGTCTTTTCGCGTTATTTTACAAAATACATTCGCAATAATAGAAAAATGTAAAGGCAATGGCAAGTCATATACAGTTATAGAACTATCCAGCGCACTTCAACGTAGTCGACAGTGACAATCCTTCGTAAACAGTTAAAATAATCACCTCATTCACATTCAAGCACGCAATCCGTATAAAAATAACGCCGCAGGCGCGGTATGACTAATTAATAAAATTGCAAGGTATAAAAATATGGTAATGCTTAGTAATAGGTGAAAGCAACATAAATTACGAGCATACAATCGTCAGAATCAGTCATAATTGTGCAGTGTTTCTGAAACCCGATGATACTGTAATACATATTATATCCTGTTCTATGCCATTAAATCGACGTTACATTGTTGAATTCGAGTGCAGAGTGAACTATTTTGTAATATAAATGAGTTTATCACATATTCAATTGTAATTGCATTCAAATGATTAAAAAACTTTGAAGAGTAGAGATTTTAGAGTTAAGTACTTTGATTAGAATAATATTGAAATGAGTATCCTGTAGTCTTAAAATAAGAAATTAATCTTTGCATTTCGATACATACTCCTCAGCAAAATAAATTTTCCCTATAAAGTTAAATCATTCAGACTAAAAACTGTCAGCATTGCTTTTAAAGAAAGTTGATAAGTTCCAAGTTGATATGCTTTGCTTCCATAGTCACATAGGTTTCAATTGTATAAGAATAGAACATGTTTACGTTTCTATGTTTACAACTTCCTCCAATTCAAAAATGCTGTAGACTTTAGAAATGCTAGAAACCAAACAAAAGATGCGTTGAATGCAGTAGTCAATAATCTGTAAAGATATCTAAAATATTCAAAGAATAAAGAAGTTAATCACTGCTGCGCCATTTTAACTTGCATCTGCGCGAGTAACTCTTGCATCCTCTTGAGTTCAGCTTCTTTTTCTTGTAGAATCCTGTCTTTATCATGTAAGGCACCATTTTTCTCATCAATAATTCTACAAAGAACAAGAACATCATTACTAGAACAACGCAACAAACACATTACACCTAAAAACTGAGCAAATTAAGGTTTAAAATGGATGGATTTGAATTAACTTACGTTCTGCGTGGTGGTGCTGGTGCACCTTTGGCCAACTTCTCAGACCTGTAATTCTCATAATGCACCTGTTGAGTGATCTCTTGTAAATCCTGCATGTGAGTGATCAGCATCGTGCGTAACTTGATGAAATCGCAATGTTCCGGGTTTTCTACTTCAACCACACCCCATGGATACAATCTTCCTCTGACTTTTCTTCCTCGAACTTCCATCAGAGTGTTAGCTCCACAAACAGCAAAAGGCACTGCTTGCTTCAGCTGCCTTACCTGTTCCTTGTATTCCTCATCCTCATCGGAATCACACTCTGGCAGTGTATAAATGCGTATTCCGTGCTCAGCAATCTCTTCAAGGACCTTCTTCTTCAATCTCTGCATTTCTTTCTTGGTTAGAACATCAGCTTTGGCTATGACAGGAACAATGTTGACTTTGTTGTGAAGTTGTTTCATGAATTCAAGGTCTAATGGCTTAAGACCGTGTCCAAACGGGGAGATGAAGTAGAAACAGCAGTGGATACGATTGTCCATTATATTTTTCCGATTGAGGCCGGATTCATCACGAAGGAAGCGTTCGAATTGATCGTCAATGTAGGTGATAATCTCAGAGAAACTATCGGTATTGTCGATTGCATCGCCATATCCAGGTGTGTCGACCACAGTCAAGCGAAGTTTTACACCGCGTTCTTCTATTTCAACGGTGGAGGGTTCAAGTTTGACTGTTTGCTTGGATTTCTCTATCAAAAACAAAGAAACAGAATATGAAAGAGAATGGCTTACAACTATGAATGTTATTCTTACCAATTGCATCAGGTATAACACGTTCAGGGTACAAATCAGTCAGGAATAAAGCATTCACAAGAGTGGACTTTCCTAATCCACTCTCACCAACTACCATTAAAGTAAACTCAAAGCCCTTTTTCACTGATTTTCTGTGTACTTGATTTGGAAGGTTTGCAAAACCAACATATCCTGGTGTTTCCAATCCAGAGAACTGCAAAATACACACAAAATCAAATTAAACATACTCTACGCTTACATAGAGAATTCACAACTGAACAAATAACGTTCGCTCGCTAATACCGATTAATTAACTAATTATGCACATGATGAAACTTACTTTGGTATCACTGGTAGACATCTTGCAGCTTTTGTTTTATTTTTTGTTGACACAGCAGCTTTTGTTTTCTTTCGCGTTTAGCGTCGTTACGATGTGTTGTCTTTGCCTGCACTTATTTATTATGCTTGTTGTAAATTGTGTACACGTATTACTCACGATGTGATTAAAACGCCGGTTGATAAGCTACTACAACTTCCCTTCCAATCTTTCAACGTTCGCCAATCGGCGTCTGTGGAGTGTCGAAGAATGCGATCCAAACAAACGAGGGCACTCAATAAATACACCATACGTTGTAAGTAAACACCCGCTGGCTTTTCTACGAAGTCTCCCAAGGCATTTGCTGCGTTTACTGCATTTATTGTGCAAGTACAGCGAGTGCATTGAATACAACTGAGTCATAAAAACGGCCATAACCCGTCATAATCTATCACTATCCCTCTCAGACGCACCAAATACAAAAGAAAACCTGCAATTTCAAGGATTAATCTCCTGTGAAGAGATTAAAATTTGCTATTCTACGAACTAGCGTGATATTTAGAATCGTTTAATGAGGATTTAAGGGATTAGATTCTGTTTTTATCGTTGGAATTTTAAATTATTTGCAATCTTCCCAACTAGCATTTGTTTGTGCTTTCGATTATCGCGACATCTGCAATACCGCGGAATAATTTTTAAACAAGCCACACCTAAACCAGTGAATCTTAAAATACTTTCAGTTTTTCTAAAATATTGTTGAAGAACTCTGAAAATAGTTCGGGAAACATGTTGCGTTCTTAGAACTATTATGTTATCTTAACGGATGTGAATAATATTCGAAGGCAAATTCATGATGTTTTCCGAATTAATTAACATAATCTTAATTACAATACAATCTAATTGTGGAATCTGCACCTGAAGAAAATACCCAAGGCTGCAAAGGATGAAACTTCACATCAAATACCCCAAAATCATTGTAAGACTCATGATCTTGAATTTTCTTCAGTGGAACAATCAAGGGATTCTTCAACAAATCACTAGAGGCAAAACCAATTCAAATTAAGAACAAAAACAACTCAATTAGAAGGCACCAACTAATTAATACATACTTGTAAACCATCCCATATGATACAATGAGATTCCTATCATCACTTCCTGAAGCAAATAGCGGATATCTCTTATGAAAAGCAATGCCCCTCACAGCAGTCCCATGCAATCTCAACGTCTGATAAGGTTTCGTACTCAAATCCAAGTCGAACCACAAAATTTTTCTGTCGTAGGTCCCCACAATCAAATTATCTCCCCCAGAATGTATAGCCATCTTTGAGATCCACTTGGAATTCGTCATTAACTTCTTCAACAATTGCTGCTTGACCAAATCATACACTCTAACATGTCTCTGAGTAGCCACAAACAACATAGGCTTCGTCGGATGGAACAATACGCATTGAACAAGTCCTTTACTCTTAGTGAAAGGTAACTGTGAACGCCTCTTAGACAACTGGGAGATGATAACAGACCGATTAATACCTTCCGGCATGACTGTCGCGAAGTAATCTCCTTTTCCATGCCAGGTAACTTGTGTAACTTCCTTAAAATGTTTGATTATCAACCAAATTCCTTTCTCAAGCTGTGCTTCACTTGGATCTATCCATTGTACAGTCGTTCGGACTCTTTCTGAGCTGATTTGCTCGGATTTTGGAGCATCCTTCAAAAGCTGATCTGTCTTTTCACAGATTAATCTATCTCCCACATTGGGATTCAATAGGAAAACCATGCTATTCGCTGCAATCAGGATTAATGATAGAGATGCATTAGGACACCATTCAACTGATCTAACAATCGCTTCAACCGCAATTGTTTTGATACATCTTCCAGTGTTAACTTCCCATATCTTCACCGTGCAGTCATCTGAGCCTGAGGCAAGATACTGCCCTGTTCTGTCCACACTGATACACCTTACCATATCCTTGTGTCCTTTGTAGAGGATACTTTGTACGGTCGGGAATGGTTGTAGGTCTCTCGGACTTGGTAATTTCGGTACCAACGCTTCAGGTTCGATTGTAAGACGCATTTTGATAGCACGAGGAGCAAGATAAAGATCTAAACACCTCAAGAATCTCTCTTTGATATATCTAGGATAACTAGGGACTTTTCTTAAAGAGTCATACTTCTGTGGGATGAAATGTAACTTCCTCTTCCAAGGTGCATCTTTAAGACGTTCGAATTGTTTGAGTTCCTTCTCATCGAAGAGATATTCCGATGGTGGATTGTAAGATTCAGCATGTCCTGGCATGTTTCTCTTGGGAGCTGCAATGTGTTTGTGAATTCGACGCATTTCTTCCTCTTCCTGATCGTCTGTACTCCATAGCATATAAAATCTTGGTTCTTTTTTAGCGCGTTGTTGGTCTTTTTCAGCTTGCGATTTGATCCAGCCCATTTTTAATGCGTGGACCAGTTTAGAAACCTTTTTAGCTTCGGTTTTGGAAGGAAGGAAGGATCTTTTGTGGTCTGGGAATTTACGGAGTGGCAGTTGTTCAACTTGAGATGTGAACCATTCAATCCATGGCTAAAACATTAAAATTTAGAGTAAAATAAATAATATGCAGTTGGAATTAGATGAGGGATTATAGAATACAGTTACTTACAGCATATTCATCAAATTGTTCAT
Organism: Ecitoglossa quadriceps; assembly: GCA_027574925.1. NCBI lineage: Eukaryota > Metazoa > Arthropoda > Insecta > Coleoptera > Staphylinidae > Ecitoglossa > Ecitoglossa quadriceps. The sequence continues at coordinate 24,146 of JAODGC010046025.1, read as the reverse complement.
CAGGAATCCTCTGACTTTGTATTCTTTTGATAAGATTAAGATCTCCTTCACTTAGGACAACATCTTGTCCTGTTTGTGGATCTTTTACAGTCCTCCAGAAGTTTGGATCTTCCATCTTCTTAAGGAACTCATCTAACTGGTCACCAGTCTCAGGTTTGATGATCTTTTTCCCATCCCAGTCATAGCCAAGATGTTTGTATTCATCATACCAGTTCATTGGGATGTTGCCAACAGTGTTCCTGATGTCCTCTTCATCTGAAGAGTCTTCATCATATTCATCAGCTTGTTGTTCAGTCCTACTTGTCGTTCCTTCAGAAGCCTCAGCTAATTTCTTTAGGGAATTTCCCGTCTTTGCCTTTGTTGTTTTATTGGCGTTCTCTTTTAAAATTGGTGCTTCTTCTTCTGATAAATTACTGTTTTCATCATCATCTTCATCCTGTAAGTTTGCTAAGTCTTCTAAATTGTCACTTTCTTCATCTGAAATGTCATTATCTTCATCAACACTTGCTTCTTCATCCTGGTCATTGTATTCTTCATCTCCTGATTCCTCTGTTTCTACTTCACTATCAGAATATTCAACATCAGAGTCTGAGCTGTCTTCAGCATCAACAGTGTTGAGTAAATCATCACTAACATCATTCTAAAGCATATAAGAATTTGATAATCCCATCTTGTTCTAATGCCTTAAGATTACGCACATGTAGTAATTATTTGTCTACATAGTCAAACTATATATTAATATATATTCTTTGTACTTACGTCTGAAACTTGCGGCTTTTCAATTTCTTCAGCAATCTGTTGCGCTGCTAACTTCCGCTTTGAAAGCGTTTTATTAGTCATTTTTGCAAAGTTTAACACATTCACTACTTGTGGACACTGGAATTAACAATATAACAATGTTTATATCTCTGAATTGTTAATAGTTTTTGTTTTACTTTAGTAATAATATCTGTTCACATTTGTTGGTACCCACAACATGTGGATTTGAACGAGGTTATGAACGGTGCAAAAGGCGCTGTTGGAATTGATTTCAAACATAAATTAAATAAAACAATTAAATTACAAGCAGGTAGTTGAAATGAAGTTCATAATAAATATTAATAATAATGAACTATAATTTGCTTGTGAAATGCTTAATCCTGTTAAAACATTTTGAATATTTTGAATTTAGATTGTCAATTTTCATTTAAAGAAAGAAAGACATCTTGGAATTTGTCTCTTTTTTCATGATGGCCGACCACCGTGTATTCTTATGGACCGTTGCTAAGGTAAATAAAGTTGAAGGTTTGACGTAAAATGAACCAATCCTAACACAGCATAGCTTTCCTTAGTTACCAAATAAAAAAGCGGGAGATTCAAATTAGTATGCATTATTTAGTTTGAACCATTAATTAACCAATGCAGAGTTATACCAGATTAAGAAATATAGCAAACCAATTACTAAACACCGCAGGTTAAGGTTATTATTAACCAACTACTTAATTGGAAATCAAAGTTCGAAAAATGTTTTGAAAACACCTCAAACTTAATTACACAAAACATTAAATAGCCTTATAGTCCATCAACGAAAAAGGTGAGTCCATTTCTTTGAAGGCAAATCTCTAAATATTTACGCTATGCTTAAAATCAAGTCCAAACTGGCTTTATTTATTTTTTTTTCAAAACTCACTCCATAAATTTACACTTTTTACAATGCATTAATTTCACATTATTTTGTTGCAAATCACGCGTGTATAATAATGTTTTCATAAATACCAAGCTAATAGTATCCAAATTAGTCAATTTAATTCCTTGCTTCATTATTATCCCTTGCCAGAGTTGCAAGTACAATGCAAATATGCAATCTTTACTATATACAGTAGTGATGTTGCTCTGCACGTACCACATACAAATAAATAAATAAGCTAATAATAAATCTTTCAAAGCAGAATAAGCACTATCATTGATTCCTCCACATCTATGATCCATTTAAAACACCACACCCGATGTAAGATTCATTAAATTAGCCACCGCGTTAAATAAATAAAAAAATAATTGCGATGGAAGATAACCGATAAACTGATACTGTACCATTTTTACATAATTTTTATATATTTATTGCGTGAGTTAGTATTAGTAGTAATTTTTCGAATTTTGTAATAAATTAGTGTTAGCTTTACTTGGAAAGTGAGTATCTTCTGCAATTATAATGTAAATGTTTTGGTATTGCTTATTATTTATAGATAATTTATTCTTTTATCTTCAGTGAAAAAATTGTCTTAAGATATAGCTTGGAAGTATTAAAAATCGAAGCAAGTGTCATGATATCCAGAGAGACTTTTGGCCTGTTTGCAGAAAAAGAGTTCTGCTTGGCGTTTTAATAATGTACAATGGAATTGTGTATGGTTTTTCCTCGAAATTGTTAAACATATTTTAAACTTTCTTTCCTGGAAGCAACTTATCTCCACTGTTTGCCTCAACAAAGTTCACTGGAAGCATAAAAGCAAAGTATCAGTGATTGTTTTCATAAATAGCTACTTGCAACTAAAGTAACGAATGGATTTTAATAATATATGAAATTATTTTTTTAGACCACAATGAATGCAATCTAATATACAATTTGCGCATCCTATCCCAATGCAATTATTAATATAATCTGTTAATGTTGAAAGCTGTTGACTTTTCGCACAATGCCTTAATTTCACCTTTCATTGCAGTCCCATTTCCAGATAATGATGTTTTCATATATTTAAGACTAATCATATCCGAAAAAGGTACGACTTAATTCCCTGCTCCATTATTAAATTTCGCCGCATTTGCAAACCTATATAACAGTCAATTCTCAGGTAACTTTGCCAGTCGTGCATATCCACCTGTTTGATATCAGTCAACTCAATACAGTTTTATATTCCACATCTTTTTTCCGACCTTGCGATGACGGCTACTTCGTCGAACCATCTGTCCAAGCTGATGTTTCTGAGCTGGATGCTTGCATTCCTGGCAGTTGTAACATGCCAAGGGGAGGGAAAGCGCAACCTTGAACCAATCAATTATCCTGTGCTTTGGAATGTCCGATCAGCCTCACCTGTTGATTACTTGCAACCAGGGAGGCAGGTGAACAATCGAAGACAAAGTAATGGCTTGGAGAACGTAGAGAATAGGGGGTTATTGGATGTTTCTGGTAGGCCTTTGTGGCCATTAGCATTCGCTCGATCTGCTCAGCCGGATAATAGGAAGAATTGGTTAAATTCACTTGGTCAGATGCATAATGTGTTTGGGCCACCTGAACCTGCGGAGCTGAAAAATCAAAGGAAATTCTTCTTTGATAGTGATGAGATGTTCAATCCAGTTTGGTTCAGACGACAAGCAAAGCCTACAAAGCCTGCAAAATCTGCCAAGCCAGGAAAGAAATCTCATAAACAACGCAGTTTTTACTAGTGATAGGGGTTGAAAATTGATGTTTATTGAGGTGTTGGGTTACTAAGAGCTATAAGAATCAATAAAGATTTTGAAATGAATTTGATGTTGTTTTATTGGCACGAAAATGGTGATTTTTTGCAATTAGCTATAAATTAGTGTCAATTTTAATTTAAAGTCACACAACTCCTGTGATTTTAATCCAAGTTAAACGCACTAAACAGCTTTTTATCTAAAATTTATTCCTTTACTTATGTTGCAAATTTTGTGTAAAAAGATTAATGGTAAGCAATTTTTATTTGATGAATAGTTGAATAAGGCAGTGATTTTGTTGGTCAATTAGTCAAAGCAATGTTTTAAATTATATTTCTTTTCGTTATAAACAATATATAATAATATTGTTATAGTGATCTTAACTAATTTCACCAAATTGGGTCCGATTTAATTCCCTGGCCCATTATTATATTGTTCCGGATTTGTAATCTAATTTAACCGCACCATCTCAGCTATATAAATGAGTTCAACAGAGCTGGGATCAACACGAAGACAGGTGCGCCCAGCCAAGAACTGAAGATGAATATTTTTGCTTGGATCCTTTTTCTGGTGGCGCTTGCATCATGCTACCCCCAAGATAGACGAAGTAAAGGTAAAAGGACTGCTTTCGCCCTGCCCTCTTGGCCTCGACAGGCCGAACCTAGGATGATGCACAAAAAACATCTGGCTAATTTAGCTGAAAGATACAATATTCGAAAAAAGCAAGAGAGTGATGGTAGGCCAACAAGCAAGCAACTGATTAGGGGGTATCAGCCACATAGTTTTAAGAAAGGTAGAAAAGGAATAGCTGCATATGATGTAGCTTGCAATAAATGGATGGAGAATGATGCACCACGAAGCAGGCTATCGTTTGATGAATTCAACTCACACATACCAAGTAATAAGAGAAGGAATTCATTTGATGAATACGTTGCGGATGGTGGATCAACAGGTGGGAAAACACGTGATGAATTTTATGATGATTTCTTTGATTGGTTTTATCAAGATAAACCAACAGACGTTGATATGGCTGAACAGTACCAGTTATTTTTAACCTATGTGATGAAAAACGGAAAGTATATGAAACCAAATAGATTGCAAAATGCTTACAACGAATGGATGAAGAATGATCCACCACCAAGCACACAATCAGAGGATGAATTCCGGGAAGGTTATCTTGATTGGTTGATAAATGGGCAGCCGACAGACGGGCCACTGGACAATGAATACCAGCAATTTGATCAATGGTTACAGAATGGTAGAAAACCAAAAAGGCAAAGGAGTTCATTCGATGAATACGTTGCGGATGGTGGATCAACAGGTGGGAAAACACGAGATGAATTCTATGATGGTTTCTTTGATTGGTTTAATCAAGATAAACCAACTGACGTTGATATGGCTGAACAGTACCAGTTATTTTTAACCTATGTGATGAAAAATGCTAAAAATATGGATCCAAATGGATTGCAAAATGCTTACCACGATTGGATGCAGAATGATCCAGCACCAAGCACACAATCAGAGGATGAATTTCGGGAAGGTTATCTTGCCTGGTTGAGAAATGGGCAGCCAACAAACGGGCCCTTGGACAATGAATACCAGCAATTTGATCAATGGTTACTGAATCGTGGAAAACCAAAAAGGCAAAGGAGTTCATTCGATGAATACGTTGCGGATGGTGGATCAACAGGTGGGAAAACACGAGAT
>JAODGC010046025.1:0-14671 GCA_027574925.1 Ecitoglossa quadriceps | reverse complement strand
CCGGCCTGGTATAACGTGCAACCGCCGCCAATCACATCAAAACCGCCTCCATTCAGAATAGTGTCCGATACCAAAGGAGAACTTGCTCCGAATTATGAGACTCATTCGGAGAATCGAACATTAGGTGTATTAGGCCCGGCCATGTATAACGTGCAACCGCCGTCAATCACATCAAAACCGCCTCCATTCAGAATAGTATCCGATACCAAAGGAGAACTGGCACCAAATTATCAAGCTTCTCTAGGGAAGCGAACAGTAGACGCATTAGGCCCAATCCAGGCTATCGACCAACCTAATATTCCGATCGAACTGGATGAAATACCTGGATGGTGGGACTACACGCAAAACGAGCTAAAGGATAGCCTGAGTAACTATTACTACACGCCGCAGACACGATTTGCCCGCCACATGGGCAGGCAGGCGAGGGTTTCCCTACCAAGGAACCCTTTCCAACAAGCCATACAGGATTACCAGGGGCAGTTGGCCAATCTTGCTGCCCTAGGTATAGGACTTATTATGTAATTATGTAATATTAATGATCACGGAGTAATTTTTGTTGTACTTCTGGTCCATTTATTCTGGTTTATTATTCTGGTCCAACAAAACCTTGTTTTTATTCAAGAGTAAATTTACAATAGCTAATGATGTTTTCCTTTTAGCTCTATATGTAGAACTCTATAAACCTATCCTCCCTCATACTTTCCAATTGCCTTTACAAAGAGCTGAAACTTTCCACAAATTAAAAATGACGCGCCTCATTATCCTTGTCTTTGTCCTGAGTATCCTTGCTCATGACAGTCAAAGTATAACGGAAAAGAGTATAGGTAACTAGTGAAATACTACATGTATATTACTCTTCCTCTTTACCCACCTGGTATTCTTTGTACTTATACGACTGCTTTATTTACGATCAGGTTCAGGAAATAGTGATGAATATCTTGAACAAAGATCAAAACAATTTTGAAGAACATACAAGTGTGAATGATGATAACGAGGTTTTTATAAATGCTCAAGAGCCATACTGGATATTACGAATCTGAATCATATAAATCAATATAATTCGGATGAAAATTATATAAATTTTGATTTTATTGTCAATAAGATTTTGCAATTTGATATGCGAGATAACGATTATAATCAGCAGGAGATGTATAGTGATGCATTTTCATATCAACCGTATGGTCTATGTGCTTCACATGGAAATCAGCAGCAAAGAATATTATTTCCAATGAAAGGGTAAAGCACACCATATTTGTTTAATTTTAATTCTCACAAAATGTCATTATTTTTTTAGTGGTCTTTATTATTATTAAGACTTTCTGTATACCTTCCCTTTTTGTCACTAGAACAAATGGCATTGAATAAATTGAATATTCAATACTTATTGTTTATTACTGTTGAAAACTGAAGACTATAGAAATTTCTTCGGAGCTAACAACAAGTTAATTATTCCTAACTTATGAACCAATAGAGTTATAATATTCATGTTAATTGAAATGGATAGACAAATACATTTTCTAAAACATTTAGTTAAACTATTTTTTTGTCAACATATTCCTTCATGGTTATTTTGCTTGTTAAAGTTGCGGTAATAAAGTCACCGCCTACTTTCGTCCTTTCTCTCTCTAGCGCATTGTATTATGTTAGAAAAGCACACAAGAGCACACAGTAACATCTCCAACCGCTACTAAACAAATTAACTTCTTTATCCATAGTATTCTATAATAAAGTTTATGTAAATAAAAAAAAGCTTTAATTTGTTTACAACAATTTAATTCTTTATTCTTTTACTTATATAAGCGACAATAAACGCCGCATTGATTAATACTGCTTCCTATATATTACCCTTCCTAATCATTATCAACTTATCAATTAACAGTAAATATTAAACATTGTTAAGTATAAATGATTTAGATTGAGCATTACTTTACACAATTGAAACAATGCTGCAGATTACGAGACGAAGAACTGAAGAGCAAGGTTGATTGCTCCAATGCAGATGATGGCAGCATGCAGGGACAGTTTCCATAAAGTGAGGGCATTTTCGCGTTTCAAGGCTGCAATTTTAAGAAGATTTGGTAAGGTAAAGATGTAAACCATTCCGCTTAAAGCTCCAGTGTATCTGAAACATAAGAAGATGTTTATCTTAGTCAGGTAGAAGAAGGCAAAAGAAAATTTGAAGTAACTTGTGTAATATTAATGGTAGGATTATCAATTAAACGCTTTAATATAGATTATTCAATTAGCTATAAAATTTGTTAATGGTATTTTTTAATTAAATTATTAGAAAGTGCATTAAAATGAAAATAATTAAAAAGTTGTAGACTTCTAGGGAAATATGACATTGCACTGTAAACATTCAATTATTAGATAAGAAATGCAAGGGAATTTAAATTATCCAATGGCAATTAGAAGCTTAATAAATTTGTTTGATAGTTTACTTAAATAATTTTTAAGGTTAAAAATTATTTCTGTACTTTAGAATAAACTACACATAAAGCGTAGTTTTATTTCTTTTTCATCTATTTCAATGTAACGCTGCAAATGGTAATTTGCAATAACTAGGTTACTTATTAAGACAGCAAAATAAACAAAAATAATTTAAAAAGAAAATGTAAAGCTCTATAATTTTTGTTAAAATAATTTTTGCGTAAATTATACACATCTCCAAATATGAATCAAAATACATAAGAAATCACTATCTTACAGTCTCATTTTACTGTACTTTACTATCTATTAATTATCTTTTAAACCAATCCGAAAAATTCCATTTTTTAAACATTATTGACTTTCCCATTAAATTTCTAACAAGAATTACTTAAATAAATTCTTTGTTAGATTAAGATTTCTACTAGTTTTCTTCCATCGAACTTGATAAGCTTTCTAAATTTGGTACTCACCGAATTAAAGTCCCAATATGCGGCAAGAAACAAGCAAACAAAGTGCAGATAACAATCACAATCACATTCAAGATAACAACTCGCATATAAGTAAACTCTCCAAACTTATCATTGTTGAAGATGGCTTTGGCATTGTGAAGAATATTCACTCTTAACATGAATGAAATCAATGGAAACACGGTGAAGAGTTGAAAGAGGAGTAACATTCGAGCGATAATTGTCATTGTGTCGAATTTTGACATGTTGTTTAATATATTCTGCAAAAAATAAATGCACTTATTAATTGATTTGTTGATTAGTATAAGAATAAAGTTGGAATGTGGTTACTTACATCTTCAATACAACTTTTAGTCATGGGGAAGCAGATGTAGAACACCACGCCAACAATCAGATATGTTAAGGTCACAAGAATAAATGCTATGCTTAAATCACGACCCTAAAACAAAAACGAGATATTCAATTATTAAACTGGTTAATTAAGAAATATTTTAAACAAAAAATAACTTTAAAATTAACAATTTTAAATGAGTTTTTGTGGAGTTTTATCGTTGAAATGAAGAAAATTAACTTTACTCTTTACATACATTATATCTCATGAAATAATTAAGATATTAAAATTATCTTTTGGATTTCATTAGATAATTAAATTATCTACAACTTTTGTTATAATAATTTTTATGTAAAATTACATTTAATTAGTAATTTCCTTACATAAACTGTAATTATTAAAAGTATAATATGTTTTAACGTGGCTCACAACTACTTTTTATTAATTCGAAAATATCTCATAAACAAATAAAGCTACAACATTTTGACCTACTGGTTTTTATAAGGAAATAAATTTCCTACAACTTTTATCTAAATAATTTTTATCGTAAATAATTTCTTCTTTGTCTTATTTGTAGATAAACTTAAACAATTATAGGCATGCTTTAAACCAATCTATTTTGCAACTTGAAAGTTATTACTACTTAACTTTTAAATTAATTAAGTTAGAATATTCATATTAATTTTAATAATTAGTCAAATAAATTCTCCACAATTTTTAACTAAATCATTATCTTTTAAAAAATGCCCTTCCTTATTATTTAGCCAACTAAACATGACCCACAATTTCATCCAAAATAAATGTAATTTTATAAGCAAAGTAAACTTACTTAAATTTAAATACAACTTACATTATTTTCCTGGTGTTTATTATTCTTGCAAATTGAAATAATAATATTATGAATAAAAAAGCTCAGTGACAACATCCCACTCAGTGCTGAGAAATTCGCTTTGATATTGAATTCAAAGGACCAATCGGGAATATGAATGCCCCAAGTAGCCCCTTTAATAACAACCAACAAGACAACATAGCAAACACTAATTGTTCCCAAGCTGTTAAACTTTGTAAAGAACGTGGGACTTTTAAAGTTCAACAGTGGAAACATCAACAAACAGAGGAAAATGGGCACAGTTGAGTTCAAATCCCAGTAAGTGTTAAATGCAGTTGGTTTTGTTGCTGCTAATTGCACTGAAGACATGTTTTCGTACTCTTTCGGGCAGATAACATTATAGGATGAATTTGATATTAGTGGATCCTTAACGGAGAAGACGTAATCTTAAACAAACAGAGCAATAATTAGTGTAAATGGAAATTAAATCCGAAGCAAAAATTTATAAGAATTTATTGGACTTACTGATAATGATAATATTGATGCATTCTTGTTATTGATTGGAGCAATTAGTAATCATTGGAAACTTACCATGTATGAATGTAACGGAATTGTACAAAAAGTTAGACATGAGAATCCAGTAAACAATGTTTGCACCAATGAGTACAATGAGCGAGAAGATTTTCGCAACTATTTCAGCCCAGCGGCCGATTAGGAGGCGGCAGAGGTCTGGTACTTCATTGTTTCTATAAATACCTGAAAGAGGAAACATTATATTCAATTAAAATATTAATTTATAATTGTTTAAACAAAGCAAAGAGAAGCTTTCTGTAGTGTTTTTCAAATTTTTTAGGACACTAACATGCATTGCTTGAATCTTTTTCTTCTAACTTGTATAGTTTTATAGATAGTAATTATTTCTTTTAAACAATATATTACCAGTTAAATTCTAAAAGTTTTTTGTTTAAATAATTTTACTATTGGGACAGTATTTCAAGTAGTTTATAATGATTAAATTAAAACCTATTTTGATTTATGAATTGTTAAACATAATTATTGTTTTTATTTAAACCAACAAAGATTATTTATTGATCTATATTGCAATTTGTTAACAGTTAAATTATCTCTAACTTTTGTTTGAATAATTTTTTAATAATATTCTTTCTTCATTGAAATACGATGTGGAGAAATAATAGTGAAGATGATTTTAAAATGGCTTTGATGTTACAGGTGTATTGTTGTACTTAATTGTCAATAACTTCTAAACAAATTAAGATAATAACGAACAGTAAATTTTATAAGATAAAAAAATAAATTTCCTAGATATTTTACTTAAATAATTTTTTTCTAGAATATCTCCTTCATATTTATTTCTTCAAGTAAATTCCCCAATTAAAAACTCAAGTTTTTCAATTTTTCTAATTTTATTTCTTATTAATACTTAATATACTTATTAATAATAATAGCTGAATAACTCTTTTGTTTAGTACATAACTATCTTGCCTTATAAATAATTCTGTATGCAATAAAAGTATCGTGTATTCAATTACAAGAGCAATAAACGTACCGTAACTTTCGTTGACCTTCAGGATGATGTAAGCTGTATATAGACAAATGCCAGCAATAAAAAGAATCAGCAGGATACCAGGAACCAAACCGGCTTTTTCCAGCCCCCAGGAGATGGCCAGTAGGGAAGAACCCATGATTGTATTCCATATTGCGAATCTACCAGCAAACAACAAAACCAATGTTAGATTGACGTTAACGCAAACAAATCGAATTTAAGGTTCGTCAAATTAATTCAGAAAAGTTTTGATAGTTTATCAATTTTAAAAGTAATCCAAGATTTCAGTTTTATTTGCATTTCTAATACTACTCCACGCTTATCCTTTGTTTTCTTTGGGTTACTTCATGTGCTCGTTGAAGTCTCTTGCGGACTTTCGCAAGAAAGCACATTTGCTGCTGTCGTCAATAAAGCACGCGATATTGTTCCAAGATGAGCTTTTTAATTAATAGCCGCAGACTTATCGCCACATGTGCAGTTAATATGCAAGGCGATAAATAATTTCATCATGCTTTGAACTTGCTTGCACTTTGACGCCGAGCGCGAACTTTAAACTGTATTTTACAATGTAGTATAAATCATGCGAGTTTCCGATTAATTTCCTCCTTTATTTTATATATTCTACTTACATTGTTACTAGGGAATTTTGTGTTGGTTCCTCCACGGTGACATGCTCGAAGGACTCGTCCTTTTGAGTGTTTTTAAAGTCATGAAACGTCATTAATTTTCTGGGCAGCTACAGAGACAACACATAGTTTAAAGTAAATTTATCTAGAAACTATTAAAGCTAGCTAGATGAAGTAAGAAGTTTATTAAAGTAACATTTTCTGACTTTCATATAGTGGCTATGTATTTGATTTTACAATTGTTATTAATAAAGATAAATGTGGTTGAAAATTTTGTGTTTTTGATAAAGCAAAATTTGCATTGTCATGCTAATTTACTGATAAATTTTAAATCAGTTAAGATAAATTATTTTAGTTGATTGCATTGTAAAGGGTAAAAAATTGTCTACAATTTTTAGTTAAATCATTTTTACGTGAAAATAATATTAATTAGTTAAAACATGAAGCAAAGTTAGCTGTTACTGGAATTATTCTCAGTAATTATTTACTTTTTAGTTTTTTATTAATTATTCATGTATTAATTAAGATAGCTAATCGGACTAAAAACATTATTATTAAAAACAATATTGTTTATAACTTTTACTAAAATATTTTTTTTATAAAGTTAATGGTTTATCATTTATATATTAAAATTGTATGCATTTTCTATTTCAAAGATTTTCTTTGCTAATTGGTATTAAATTAGGATTATATCGTTAGTTTTCAAAGAATATTCAACAAGTTAAATATAATATTATTTAATATATTATAGTCTATCGCTTTTACTAAAATAATTTTCTTTAAATATTATTTCTTCTTGGTGAAAATAATTACTTTCGATATTACTGCACATTGAGTTTTTTCTTCTTGCTTATTTGTTACTTGTTAATACTTATGTGTATATCTTGTAAATTAATAAAGATATTTAAACAAATAAAATATTAAATTATTTCTTATTAAACAGTCTACAATTTTTACTTAAATATTTCTTTTGTAAAGTACCTCTTTCATTGATAAAAAAAATAATTTCCCACGTAGTACCACTTTATCCTCGACTTTTCTTTCGTCGCGTTTATCACCCAATATCTACCAAGTTGTTTAAAAATCATAAAAACCCTTAATTTTGGTAACTTCCTGAGTATCTCTCAACACTTGTAAATTATGAAAAATCAAAATTTCTTGTGCTGCACGCGCAAAAGTTGTTATCGAAGTGGGTCGACAAAAATCACATCTCGCAATCTTCTAGGCCTCCGGCGGAACTATCGTCTCTGCCTTTCTAGTAAGCAAAGTCTATAGTATAATCAATTGTTTCATCAGCCTACAAATTGGAGCATCTGCGCCGCGGGGCAATTAATCAAGCATTTTTCGGGAACTATACTTTCAATTGGGCGCGCGACGCATTTCCAGCAAGAGACAGTATTAAGCAAAGTTCAAGGTTCTGCTCTATCAGTTTAAACACAGTGCGCGATTGATTTCACATGCAAATAACTGTTCAATACTCAATCAAACTCAAATGTACTTAGCATGTGGATTATCAGCCCGTTTTCAGTTGACTTGAAATGCAATTTTTTGTAAACAATGTGATGAAACATCCAGTAACTTGACATGAGTTACATCCAATCCATAAATGCGTAAGTGAATTACAATCACGTTGAACTCGGGATATTTTTAGTTTATCACTTTAATCAGAAAGGAGATGATTTAATTCCTGCGAGCTTTGCATAATATATTACATGATGTGTTTCCTTACTAAGAAAAAACTACCATGAGTAAACAATTAATTATTTCAGCATTGACTTACGATACAAAGATCAGATATACTGCATAGGAAAGTAGAAGTAATGCACTTTTTATTACTATTTAAACAATTCATTTAGCATTTATTCTTAATGAAGATAATTCGAATTTAAAATTCTATGTTCTTAAAAAAACTTATTTTGCATTGACATAGTAATTTACCAATAACTTATAAACTAATAAAGGTAAATTATTTTTGTTACCTGCGTTAAAAAGAGAAATAAATTGTTTATAATTTTTGTTAAAATAATTTTCATGTGAAAATGTTATTTATATGCTAAAATATTAATCAAAGTTAAGCTTTGCTAAAATATATTTAAGACAATGCGTTACTTGTTATTATTTTCTTTATAATTCATGTACTAATTAAGATAAATAAATAAAGTAAATTTATTATTATAGTTTAGTTAATTATCTATAACTTTTGCTTAAATAGTTTTTTGATAAATATTGTGATTGACTTACCAGAGAATCATCAATCATGACACTTTTGGAACCTTTGTAGAAATACTGCAGACGATCGTAGATTGTGCTGTCTTCAACAAATTTTTGTACGTTGACAGTAGGCCGTTGAGGTTGTTGTAGAAAGGAAAATTTTGGGGAATTACATTTTCCAAGAGATGCTACATTTTGCAATTTTTGGTCACTCAAACAACGTTGATGATTGACGAGTTCATTGTCGGTCATGTCAGAGTCATGAGGGAACATGCAATGTTCATTTATAGTCCTACGAGAAGATAAATAAAAAATAATTATTTACAAAATTAAATATATTTGTTATTTATCTATAGATTTTTATAAATTAATTTGATTTTGCTTTTTTTGGTTAGAAAATGTGTTTTTTCTTGTAATTTGGTAGAGGCGCCAATAAAACTATGATTTTACACCGAATTTTGTGATTATTTCAATTGGATTTACACCCACGTTAATAAAATAAACAGTATATAGTGAAAAATTAAATTATCTATCTTATTTGTTAAAATAATTTTTGAATATTCAGTCTTTAAATATTAATAAAAAATTAGTAAACTTTGTGATTTTTTTACACTTCAAGTTTTTCTTTCGTTTTTGTTAGAAAATTCTAAATATCTTTGCTAATTCTTAAGGTACAGTAAATATTTAAAATTCTAAGTATATTATATTAAATTCTCTGCAACTTTTACTTAAATAATTTTTTTCTATCACATTAATTTCTTTGTCAAAATAAATAGTAAATTGGTACATACCCAAAACTAGCAGTTGATGAAATTGAACTCGTCAATGGTTGACTTTCTGCATCGCTGTCACTCCCTGAAGCTTTGCATGTCAAACGCATTTTGTAGCTTCTAATTAAATCTTAAAAGCCAAATAATTAATTAAACTCTTCTTTGTAACCACAGGTCCATCTTAAGTCATCATTAAAATATCAAACTTAAAACTCACCTCTCATATTTTTTAAATCACACTTTAACTCACGACCTATTGTCAATAATTAATAATCTTATTGATGAATTTTACTTAAGCACAATGTAAATTAATAAAAATCAACTGTTCGATGAATTATCCATGTGAACACAAGCAACTTAACGTTAACAACTTTAAACTGATTTGCTGGACTCAAATTAACACATTTTTAGCAACAATGGAACAATTTTGTAATAAACAATTACTGCCAATTAGTATCGATTGTATTGGGCAGTGAGGGTGATATATGCAGCACAAATTTTTGTGCAGTTAATGACGGTGTTGGACGGCGGACTGCTGATTTATACCCTGTGCTCAAGCGATGAGCAGAGTGTTGGTGATAATGGCGAGTGATAAATTGATAAGGGACGCAGTTTTGTGATACAAAGCATGTTGATCATAAGAAGACGTTCATTGATGTGTATGCAAATTGCAATACTAGAATACCACGAAGAACAACTCTGCGATGTGTGACTAAAGGTGGTTTTCTTTGTTTTGTTTGAAAAAGTGATATGGTTGTAAGTTAAAGTTTAAAATATTTTATAATTAATTAAATTTGTGATAATTTATTTGTAAATATTTTCTTTATTGTTAATTATATAAAGGTAAAATTTACTGTTAAACTAGAAAACTTATTTTGACTTGTTGAATGATTTAGAGATAAACAGTGTAATGGAAAATTGTATTTATTTAATAACTGGATAAAGATAATTAATTTTTGAAAAATACGTTAGAAATATTGTTAAATTTGGAATAGTTTTTACTTAAATAGTTTCTTTGTTTTTTAATTATTTAAAGGTGAAATTTACAGTTAAACTAAAACATTTATTTTGACTTGTTGATTGATGGTAATGTAATGGAAAATTGTATTTATTTAGTAATTGGATAAAGATAATTGATTTTTTAAAAATATGTTAGAAATATTGTTAAATTTGGAATAGTTTTTACTTAAATAGTTTCTTTGTTTTTTAATTATTTAAAGGTAAAATTTAGTATCAAACTAAAACATTTATTTGGCCTTGTTAATTAATTTAGAGATAAAAAGTGTAACAAAAAATTGTATTTATCTATTGACTGGATATAGATAAATAATTTTTAAAAAGTACGTTAGAAATATTGTTAAATTTGGAATAGTTTTTACTTAAATAGTTTCTTTGTTTTTTAATTATTTAAAGGTGAAATTTACAGTTAAACTAAAACATTTATTTTGACTTGTTGATTGATGGTAATGTAATGGAAAATTGTATTTATTTAGTAATTGGATAAAGATAATTGATTTTTTAAAAATATGTTAGAAATATTGTTAAATTTGGAATAGTTTTTACTTAAATAGTTTCTTTGTTTTTTAATTATTTAAAGGTAAAATTTAGTATCAAACTAAAACATTTATTTGGCCTTGTTAATTAATTTAGAGATAAAAAGTGTAACAAAAAATTGTATTTATCTATTGACTGGATATAGATAAATAATTTTTAAAAGGTACGTTAGAAATATTGTTAAATTTGGAATAATTTTTACTTAAAAAATTTCTTTGTTTTTTAAGTATTTAAAAGTAAAATTTAGTATTAAACTAGAAAGTTTATTTTGACTTGTTGATTGATCTAGAGATAAACAGTGTGATGGAAAATTGTATTTATCTCTTAACTAAATAAAGCTAATTAATTTTTAATAAATATGTTAAAAATATTATTAAATTTGTAATAATTTGTTAATAAAAATTTATTTGTAGCTTAAATATTTAGTGAAAAAATTTGTGATTAAAAGTTAGAATTCATATTGACTTGATGATTCAAGCAAGCTAGGACACTGTAAAGGAAATTACTAATTTATTGGCAAGTACATATAGATATTTAATTATTACAAAAAATTATTTAAAAAATAGTAATATTGTAATTCTATTTATTTAAATAATTTTTTAAAAAAGATAATATTTATTTAATTTATTGGTTATCAAACTTGACTAAATTAATTTGGGCAAAAATTAGCAGTGCTTCACTAAATTCCAATTTATTAATAAACTAATTAAGATAAATCATATTTGCAAACAAAATTACTTGCTTAAATAAATTCTAAATAAATTTTAATCAAATATATTTTCAATATTTTTCTTCTTTCATAATGATTGCTTGCATCAAACCTCAACTACTTTTTCGTTCAATTTTTCTCAACTTCAAATGAACTCCTTTGAAGAAAAATCAAAATATTTATATAACCAATCAAATTAATACTATTGTCTTAATACATTTACAAATCCAATGAAATTTTCCACATTATTTACTAAAATCATTTCCTTCCACTGTATCTGTAACCTCATCAATTCCTCTCTTGAACTTTTCCCAACATTTAAACACCACGTGATTGAAAACAATAATCTCCAATCAGCAATTCTCACGAGCCACACAATGCACCATCCACGCAATAATTTACATCATCAAAGTCTACATTATGTTGTTTACGTATTTATGTAAAATTCGCTCAGTGTTTACATGATTTCCAGCATATGATTGCCATGTTTGCTCAGTCCACATGCTCCCATTGCTCAATGCCAAAATAAATGCAAACATATTCATTCACATCCAATGCACATCTAGCTTAAGTTTGTTTCTTCACAGCCTGTTAGTGTGCTGTCTAGTATTGACTATGTAATGACAGTGATTTGGTACATTCAATAGACATTGAAGTAATCACCGATAACGCATTTCCGTTTTTGCTGGCGTCGCAACGTCGATGAACTTTTGTTGCGTTTAAAGAAAAATTTCGTTGCTTTCCACCATCATACAATCTTAATAATTACATAAATTACATATAGCATCCCAATTAATTTAATTTGTTTACTGTATTTGATAGTTATAAGCATGCTGTCGATCTTTTGTTCTTTTCGGGTTTTCTCAGATCATTTGCATTCACAAAGTGACTTAAGTACATTTATATTAAGATCTATATTGAATGAAATTAAAAATATTTGGAGATAAAGCAATTTTGTATATTCTTACACCAATGTATTAGATTTTTTTAAGTTGGCTTAAGTCTGAAAAGATGACTTAAGTCAATTTGAAAAGATGACTTAAGTCAATTTGAAAAGATAATTTAAGTCAATTTGAAAAGATAACTTAAGTCAATTTAAAAAAAGCACTAATATTTTTTTAGTTTCAAAGAAATCAGGTTAAGTCACCCACAAAACAGACTTAAGGTAAAGATCTTGGTGGCTTTTGAGATGAATTAAGTCTATGTCACTAATTGACTTAAATGCAGTAGTTTAAATTGTAATTTTAATATTTTATTAATTTAGAAATAAAATTGATAATATATGGCCATAAAAAATAAAAGCTCATTTTGCCAGCCTAACAAGTTACTTAAGTCTATTTGTAGAATCGTGGAAAAGTTTAAATTGCAATTGCACAAACAATTCAATTGGATTAGTAACAATAAAAATTAATTGGACTTAATTTAAGGAAATAATTTTTGAATCTAACTTAAAACTATTTCAACAAATGACTTAAGTCGTCAATGAATTAAAACACATGACAAAAATATTTGTTTAAGTTTTTGATTATTGAATTAATTGATAAGCTTTTTCAAGCTTATCAATAACTATAAGAAATATTTACACTTACAAATTGACTTAAGTACATTCATATCAAAGTCTATGTCAAATTAAATTTAAAATATTTGTAATGGTTACACAGCGTATGGAATTATCTGCATGTCTTCAACAAAATATGGCGATAAAACAATTTTGTATTTATTTGTAATTTATTTGCGTTTTTCGCGCATGCGCTCGTATTTTTATCAATGATGGATTTTCTAGATTAAAGGAACAACAATAAAATTTATCGTTTTTAAATACATATTGATTATAAGTCAAAGTAGTAATTGAAAAAAGTATGCCATATTTAAATTAATTTTTGTGAGCTAAATCAATTATTTATAATTGGCGGATTTATTGACTTAAGAATCTGGCATAAAATACCATAATTTTTTGATTGATACAAAATAGAATTGATTTTTAATGCAATGTTAATATAAGGATTGCAAATTATTGGATACAAATTGGTTACTAATTGAGTATTGTTTTTTTATTGTTTAATATACCTAAAGTGGTAGTAGTATTAAAGTTAAGTTTGTTTAACTTGGATTTTAATGTAATTGGATTGTTCAATTAATTTGTCACACGTCAAGAGTGAGACGTAATTAAAGTAATTTTGTAAGCCACGCGTCGTTTACTACTCAGTAAACGCCTTAGTAGTCTACTTAAGTCACTCTAAATGAGTAGGAACCCAATAGACTTAGTAAACTGAAAATAGCACAAAGTAATTTGAAACAATTTGAAACAATACCAATTGAATTCAATGCTGAATGAATTGTAATCAACTGTATTCAATAAACAACATTACAACAATAACATAACCTATTTTATTGTCTCTCTCTAAATTAAAAAAAATGTTGAAAAAAATTTAAGTCATGACTTAAGTTTTTTCCGACAAAGAATAATAAGAATAATATTAACAAGGACAGTTGATAATTTTTATTGTAATGGAGTTGACGTGACATAAGTTTATTTAAACTCAAACTTCTTTTAACTTAAGTCACTTGTAACACACAAGTGTAAAGTAAGAATTTATTTTTTGCTTTCAAAGAGTTTTGCTTCATTTGAAAGTAAATGCCAAAGAAACGGAATACGAAAACAATGCTCAATGGACAAATATGTAATTCAGATTGTTGCAACAGTCTAAAGATTACATCATTGGAATACGGATATTTTCATATTAGGTAACTTACAGTTTCAAGGTGAATATTAAACATTAATTAGCATTTCAACGTGAGGAACAGTTACAAATTGATTCTACACCTCCCACTTTCATTTAGCAACTCATCCATTTGTTTCAGTCAATATTTGCGATTTATTATTGATTGTTATTTTGTTTGAGATGCACTGACTTAAGTTACTTTTAAATGTCAATGCATAAAGGTAGGCTAATTTTATTTATAGGTTGTTATTATGTAAACCGATATTGTTTTCGATGTCCAGACAAGAAAAGTTAGTTTGTTTTGGAACTGACTTAAGTTGCTAACTTAATAAGCAACATTTCAGAAAAAATGCAATAAATTAAGTCATGTCCACAATCATGTTTTGGTTAATTTAGCTTGAAAACAAGACTCTTTTTCATAAAAACCATCAGAAAATAGAACTTAAATCAAGTGACT
>JAODGC010046014.1:16096-32962 GCA_027574925.1 Ecitoglossa quadriceps | reverse complement strand
TTTTGATTCGCTCATAATTTTTGATTTGTTTATATTATTTTTAAAATGTACAGTTTATGTCAAGGTATCATAATAAAATAGGACAAAAATTACTTAATTGTAGGTACTAGTATTTTGCTAGTAGTACAAGGGTAAATAATTAGTTACAATTTTTATTGTATCATAGTATCAATTTAATATACCTAAAAGTGATGTGATTTGGAATTTAAATAAAACTTATAACTTGTTTGCATGTGAATCAAAACCAAACCAAACCAAACCCAAAACCAATTTTTTATTTGTTTATATTATTTTAAAACAATGTAAAGTATATGTCAAGGTATCATAATGTAATGTAATAAATAATATAAATTCAAATTGCGATACACTTCAAAGTACATTAAATTATATTGAGTTGTTTATTTAACGAGAAATAAATAATGAATAAGGAAAACCCTTCAAAATGAAATCAATTCAAGTGTTGTATACATATAAATTGTAGAAACTGCAACTGCCTATTTTAGTTCACCTCCCTGAACTAGTTAGTATGAATATCCTTCTAGGAGATATTAAACGGAGGAATTATTCGGGAATCTATTTCTACTTATATATTTTTTTTATCTTATCTTTTACATTATATTGCAAATTATTTGCGAATAGGAAGAAATATGAGATGACAACAACGTCCACAGATGCATCTGTAGATTTTTATATAATGAGCACATATCTTAAATTGCAACACTCGAGTAACCACTGGCATATATTTTGATCAAAGAGATTTCGAGTCATTAAATATATTATATGTTTCCAAGAGTCAAGTCTTTCATTAAATTTTCTTTCATTGAATTTCCTTGCTGCGCTGTTAATTTTTAACACTACATTGTCAAGGGTGGAAAGGAAGATTAATATATTAAATGTAAAATTTTATACCTCCGCTATATCATTAGTTTTATAAATTGTAATAATATTGGTTTACGTAACAAAATTCAAAAAAATAGCCCAAGTTTCTATATAGGCTTTTGGTATAATAATTAAATCATCAATGCTTAGTTATTGCTAAAGGGCATCAGCCGCAATGCAATTACCCAGTTTTAATGTTATTTTAAAGAATCCATGTGATGATAAAAACTGTTTATCAACAACAGGTTTCCGAACTAACAAATATTTTATAAATATTTGTATTTACATAATAGAATAGCTTTTAATAATTATTGGGATTAAACAGTTAAAATCCATCAAAACATAAATAAATAATTAGAGAATAATTGGCTTAATTTGTATAAGATTCCACCAAAAAGAGCCATCTAGCGGATTCATCCAGAAAAAAAGAAAAACAATTACCAAATCTGTATTTGCTAAAATTGTTGATACATAGAGAATCAAGAAAATAACAGACCTACTAATGCAGAAGTGAAATAAATGCAGCAAATGAATATACTAGCACAATGAGTTATTAAATTAGAACACATCCTTATTCCTCATTAGACAATTATAGTAGGCAGGTTGGTTACGTTGGTTACGTTGGTTACGTTGGTCCAGTTGTGTACCAAATTTAGGGCAAAGATTGGTGTGGGCCACTTTGGGTTAGGTCATAATTTGAAGACCGTGGGTTGAGTTGTTGAGTTGTTGAGAAGTCTTAATTTAAAAGTGAAATTTAGAAAAAGGGCGATAGGGTGAGCAAACCGTTACAATAATATGGTGGGGAGAAAAACCCAATCTAATATATTTACAATTTAAACATAATTACAAAGTAACGTTATTTTCGTTGTTTTAACTTATTTCGTAACCTATATCAAGTTGAAAAATAAAATATTAATTTGCTCGTTACATGAATTTAGTTCATAAGAAGTCAGGAGTACATGAGTACATAAAGAAACTTTAATTTGTTCCTATTAATGTTTTGTTTGAAAATTAACTAATTCCTGGCGAAGACGCAGTAAAAATGCCTTATCAGAAATTGCCTGATGAACTCAAAACAAACTATTGGAACATTAGCGGATAAAGTAATTTCCAATAATAAAGTAATTTCAAATAATATCAAATAATAATAATAATATCTGGTTTCTATAACTCATAAAAATAAACTCATTTGGACTATCAAATCATTCCATGTGCAAAGAAAACCATAGTCCTTCGCACCATAAATTCTGGTTAATAACCACAAAACAATAAACAATCAATTCTATTCTATTCCATTTTGTGGAGATATCGATATACAATTAATTCGTTTATCCAGTTCAGTTTGAAGTATAAAAACGCAATTTCTCCTCCATCATCATCAATTGAAGTCGTACAGATTCATTTAAACGTAAACATGCAGCTGAAATTTGTTGTACTTCTCCTCGCGGTGGTTATTGCTAGTTGCATAGCCCATCAAGGGAAACAAGAGGAGCAAGGCAAGCAAGAAGGCAGGCAACAACAGCAAGAAGGCAGGCAACAACAGCAAGGCAGCAGGCAACAACAGCAAGGCAGCAGGCAACAACAGCAAGGCAGCAGGCAACAACAGCAGGCCGCCAGACAAGAAGATGATGCTGATGATGACGGCGGCGCCAAAGAAGCTAAGCAATCAGAGGATGGCGATTATAAGCGTATAAGGCGTTCGATGGATGAGTTGCCAATGGGTAGAGGACACTACTAGTAAGCTTCACTGCTTAAATAAATGATAATATAATAATAACATAATATATTATTAGAATGATTATTTGTTCCCCTGGTGCTACTTCGGTGGGTTTTAGATTTTCATTTGTCCTATTGATTGAAATGGCGCTGGGCCCCCTATGTTTGAAGCAGAAAATAAAAATCTCCAAATGGTTACTTTTTGCCTTACTTTTCGATTTTCCTTGACTTCCTCATGTAATTGGGCCCATGATTTAGTAAAATATCCTCCGATTTTCATAACTATATGATAAGTTGGCTCTGTACCGTTTCATCATGCTTATCACTAGAGTAACAACAACCATTTCGGTATTGTATTGATTTTGATATGTTGTGCTTCAATCAAACACTACCAATTTTTCAGTTTTGATGAATTATGTACTTGACTTGTGGGTTTCCTTCAGAACGCAAGTGGATAAACATGTAAAATTTATGGCTAATTTTTTTGAGAGGAGTTGGGTATACCACCAGAATGAGAAATCTAAGTAAACTGCAAAGCACCCCAATTCTTGAAAGTGTGATTTCATGTTCAAATTCAACAACCACCAAGATAAGAAGTCTGGAACAAATAACTAAAACCATGCCTTGTAAACAATATAGCAATAAAATGTCTTCTAAATTTATTTCGGCTTTAAATAATTTAGTGGATGTAACCTCTACAGGATGTTCATGAACTCAGCAATGGAAATATCATGCCATCGTAACCATCACCAACCACACCACCAATTTTCATTCATACTTTATATATATATATAATTTATTAAAAATCAATAAAATCATCTCATCTTTACAAAATGCTATAGATCAATCAGTTATATCAGAAAAATTGTAAAAACAATTCGTATTTGAAAAAAAAGACAGAAGGTAATTATCTTCAGTGTCTACCAAAAACACTTCTCTCGTGGCTAAAACGTGTCCCGAGTTTGGGTTTCAATTATTTTGTAGAAGTAAATCGCATTCATTCTCCAACAGAAAACTAACTGGCTATTATTATGTACCAAATTATTTACTTTTAACAAAAAAAACTGAAAATTATGCACCAAAATAGGATATTAGTTTTATTTCAATTCAATAAAATCATCACATCTTTAAAATGATATCACCGACAATGATTTCTTTAAAAATTTCTTTAAAAAGTGTAAATGCAATTTACAGCTTTAAAACTATTACCAAAAAACACCAACATTAAATGGATGATATACTATAAAACTAAATTCGAGTTAAATAAATTTTTTTTAAAATGCATATTTTACATCCCACAAAATATCATATCCAATATTAAATATTAATTGTATTCAAAAATCAATTAATAAATTATGTGCGATGCACTTTGTAAGATTGGATAATATCAACCACCAAAGATTGAAATATGAGAAGCAGTTTACTTTTGAGACATAATCACCATCACTTTAAAACCCTGTGTGCAGAAACAGGCAGTAAAAGCACAAATACTTTTCGGGCTGAGAAGGTATCCTAAACAAAACGGCAACCTCCCTGATAATATAGGGTAACCGATACAGACACCTAACGACGAATGAGAAATGTGGTACCAAACCGCCGATACAGAGATGATATCCAAGACTGATGGAGTAAGCAACATCTCCAATTTAATTCACATCATTTAGGAGAGTAGGGTTATTGAAAAGCTTGGGAGACCCACAGAGGTGATACTTTCAGCACTAGAAATAAACAACCGAATTTAGATGATCCCCTCAGAAAACTCAATGCAAATGCTACCGATAGAAGAAGAGATCATCATCGCATTAAGATCCCTGGAGACATAAGCAATATGCTGAGGGAACAAGGTGATCATCTTCTGCGCTGCTTCTTTTCAAGGATTTCATGGACCCATCCCACCTATCGCTGAACCCTCATGGCCCCTTGTTTTAGTTGCCTACAATGATTTATAAAGTGCAATACAGAAATAAAAACGGCTTGAGAAGTAATTTTCCACGTTCGGAACATATTTGGAAAACCTATCCATTTAAGAGATCACTGACAACAACTCTACATAAAGGTGGAGGAATACTATAAACACTGTTCCAACAACGAGTACAATCGGAACTATTCAAGGTAGTTATATTGAAGTACTTTGCAAAAGTGGTTCAGTAACCACTTACTATTAAGTGTCTAGGAAATGCTAGAAACCGTTTTTTTCTTCCAACCGTAGTTTCCGAAAAAAGTCAACTTAACTGAACATTTAAAAATTCAAAGAAAGTCATTGCTTGTACATTTTAATTGTTGCAAATACTTAGGAAGGCCCATTTTAGCAAAAAAAATATGTAATAATTTGGTTACCAAGAATTTATCATTTTTCAAACTGCATTGCATATTTTCATGCAAAGCATGCATTAAAAACCTATAATATAATTATGATATCACTTGTTATCACTTGAAATTTGACATATTAGAAAATGTCCGATATTTTCTATGCATGCCCCCCTCCCCCCCTCTTCACAATGCCGCGCAATGTTTAATCAAATAAAAAAAACAATCATTTTAATATTTTGCTATGCCATAAGATACATTTAATTAAGAATATAATTCATATCCTTAATATTCTCATTGCAAATCCGCCTATGTATTCGATTTAAACAAATCATAAAATGAGTACACCGAAAACTAATCTTAATGAAGCTAAAAATTTCAAATCAAATGCAATCATTTTACACAAAAATCTACACTACTTGCGTATTAATTAGTATTATTATGGAAGTGTAATTGTATATAAATTATTTTATATGTAACACATGGTTGTGATACATATTATAGAGTCTAAGGGAGGCATATTAAAAATATCCAAGGACATAAAAAAAAAGCATACATATGATATTTATCCTATTTTGATATTTTCAATTCAGATAGCTGTAATTCATATTTTGTACAACATTTTATATTAAGTATTATATTAATTATTCCTTTCCTACGACATTGGATTTTACAACAGTTGAACAAAATTGCATAAGTTATCAGTTTGGTAACCTTTTTAAGGGTAAGAAAATTGGGAAAGCGATTGGTATTATTGATATAATCAGTCGTGTGAAAATACAAAATTGTGATTGCTATGAAAATAAACTTCTCTGTATTTATCAAAGACACAAACAAGAGTACACCGAAAACAGACGTCAATGATGTAGTAAATAAATCTAAATCACAGTAAGTATTTATAATTCAGATTACTATCATTATAATTACAGAATAGTATTCTTATAATTACAGATTACTTCATATCACAATTCATACTAAATTAACCAATTTGTTTGTAGGTATACTTGGCGCAGACAAATTAGAAAATCTTTAAGACAAGTAACATTTACCAGTATTTATGTATTATTCATATAAACTTCAACGACGATTCACGAATGAATGAAATAAATATGAAAGTAGTAGTAATACAGAATCTGTGATAAATCATGTGCATTTTATTAAATGCTACAATAGAAAATAAACCCAGGTAAAGTGGTCTAAAATACATTTATAATTAGTCATGAAAATCCTGGAAAAAAATAAGAATTATTGCGTACTTCATATTAAACAATCATCATCCAGAATACGAAAATTCTGGATTAAAAACAAATCATAATCGAAATATATTTACGTCGACTACTACTAATTATTGTAAAACACGCATAATTAATCTTGTTATTCAGAATGCATTTTTACAAACGCTGAAATATGGAATATGGATATCTTCTAATTCCACCCAGCCCCGAACTATACGATCCCAAAGTTACTTATAAAAGAGAATAACTAGCAAGTATTTAAATGTGTAAGAGAGAGACAGAGAGATGGTTTCAAGAAGGTACAATATATCTCATGGGATATTTGTTTTTCGATGATACATCAAGCGCAATTCCAAAATACTTTTGCATTTTTGGGGCATCTTATTATATTGGAAATAATATCTATTTTATGATTATGTGACTGACGATAAATCAGGAACAAATGTGATCTGATATATTCAGCTTATAACGAAAATACCTGTAGTCGTACTTACACATGTCAACCACAAGAAATGGAATCGAGACTGATCTCAAGACAGGATATTACGGTGATTCATCGACACTATGAATTTTTTGCAACAAATAAAAGAAATGAATTTGCAAATATATTAATCAATATGAAAAACAGCTTATCATATTTGCCTATCCTGTAAATTTGATAAAAAATAGATGAAAATGATTATTATTTCATTTGATAATAGAAGAATTCAAAGATATTCTTAACTATCACATTGTAAATAATATCTAATGCATTAAAAATTAATATTAAGCAACACTTGCAACGCAAATTAAGTATAAAACATATAAACTGATCACCTTTCAGTATTTATCAAAGACTCAATCATTTGAAATATTTAGTTTATGATAAAAAATGTATGTAGTCGTGATTACACATGTCAACCACAAGAAACAAAATCGAGACTGATGTGAAATGAAATAAATCTAATATTATCAGCGCGATAGAAATTCACAATTCTATTCTCTAGTTATGAACGATAAAATAAATGTTTTGCAATAAAACCAGAAATGACAACAAATGTATGATATACATTTGAAATGATTGTGGTCTAATTCACACAAGAGAATAATGAATAGAAGTGTCAAAGAAGACCTCTCCTTCATTTGAAATTGATAGTAATATCATTGAAGAACTAAGTCCAATAATGAAGAAATCATAAAGATATTTTATGCATCGTGTATTAAACTATTAAATTTCTTATGTAATGGAGATCATAAAGGAAGATTCAAAAAAGGCAGCAGATTATTGTAATTCTTTTGCATTCTAGATTTGCAGAATCATTAAAAAAGAGTCTGAAAAAGGGAAGACACGCACATACGATGATGAGTATCATCCATGTCAACGTGTTTTTTTGTTTTATTAATTCGATGTTTTGGAGATTAATGTTGCAGAATAATTTCAAAGGTCCAATCTAATATCATAATATTAGGAGTATTATTTAATAAATGAGTTTCCCATACTCCTTTTTGGAATTGGTAATTGACAACTATTATTCTTCCAAGTTGTAGTAAATCTAATTAGTTTTCGAATGGATAGCAAAAGCTGCACATTACAACATAACATCCATTATCACCATTGAGGAGAAACCATATTATAGATTACGTGACGTAAAATATATGATGACATTGATAAGTGTATTGAATCCAATATGGTTCTACGAGAATAACAACAATACGCTTTACACCCGAAATGAAATCGATACTGATCTAAACTGAAATGAAGTACATCTAACATTATTCCCTCTTGAGAAATTTACAATCACGTTCGCTGAATTTGAAAACCAACACCTATGTCAAACGATAAAACAAGCCCAGGCAAAGAACATATGACTTGTATTTCATATAACTTAGTTCGCACAAAGAAATATAGAGCAATCATAGATATTTATATTGTGGAGATTATAAGGGAAGATTCAAAAAAGACAGCAATAAATCGATTCCACCACATTGTTGAAACAAATAAAAAAAGATGAAGTTTTTAAATATATTAATGAATATAAACAGGCTATCCTGCATTTACATATTGTGTATTAATTTTATAAATAAAACAAATAAAGTATTAAAATATCAAAAAAAGTATTGTTTCATTATTAAAAAATAATTTCAAAGCATAATATATGTAGTAGTATTAAAATACTTTGTAAACGAAATAATAAATAATATCTCGTAAATAAGGCATTCAAAAAAAAAACCAAAAAAATAATTTTGCAAGCTTTAAGAACAAATTTGTTCCGGGGAGGGTTCTCATGCAGAACCATATTGGATTCAAGTGTGGTTATGCGATTGAATGACAACAATACACTTTATCTGGGTTGCGGATAATCTTAAACACCCAAATCGATGTTGTGATGATAAACATTTATACCAAGTACAAGTACAAAAAGTTAGAACGATTACATTAACAACCCGAGCGGAATACTCGTAACATATGTTTATTCAAAAAAGTTATAAGAAAAGCCATGGATATTATGTAACAAACGTCACAGGAAAATCGAAATATTATATTCAAAGAGAATTGAATTTTTTTCACAATGACTTGTGTTGTGTTTATATTCCATTTAAAACTGAGTTGTAAATTAACTACTCCACTTTTACTTAACGACGATGAATTAATTTAAGATACTTATCTATTCCATTACCTAACCATTCACATTACTCAAGGCCCAACTCTAAAAGCTACACAGTTTAATGCACTACAACACGTCTTAAGATTCTTTGGTTCCTAAATCCTCTTTATTTTTTAAATTAGAGTAGAAATATGCCAAGTATAATTATATAATATACAACTTCGATTCTTATCGAAATTGGTCAGCTGGTAGCGTTTTGGTTTAGGGGTTAGGACTTTGAGGTGAAAGGGTTTGACACTTTGCGTTGGGTCGCAGTTGGAAGACTAGGGTTAGATTAAGTTTTCAAGTTTTGATGGTACAAGCCTTGGTAAAAACTCCGCCTGCGGTGAGGAGCGGGTGGATTGAGTAACCCGCCGATCAAAGCAGCCGGTCCCAAGCCCGGATAAAGGAGGAGGGTTGGGCGGAGGGCTAGTAACCCACCCCTATAAAATCTACTTACTGCGAAGCCCCTAAAAGTGCCTCGGAACCGGACGGAAGCCTTGGTAAAAGTTCGGTACAGCAGATAGCTGATATTGTTACCCTTATCCATTAATTATAATACAAAGCTCTTCATAATAAAACAACTTCCTTCAAAATTTTTTGACGACAATGAGTGGATGGCAATATAATTGTATAAGTTTTTATTTTCTCCAATATGTGTCCCTAATAATATATGATTGCAAGCTTGCATTATTAAAAAGTAGATCTCAATTCAATATTAGCGAATTATATACCTCAATGGAATATTATTTATATAATAGAAATATTTTCATTGCATATCATATGTAAGTCACACACAATTTATGACATTGAATTCCTTATCATCACATCGATTATGAAAATTGCAATTCGTGGTGATTATAATATTAATAAATTCAACTACTTGAATGGACTACTCCATTGGTAGCTTTTCCAAACAAAACTCACATATTTATCCAGCAATAAAACTAGCGTATGTATTATTACAAAAAAAAGCGTTGGTATAATTGAAAAAAAAGTTATAAATGCAAGTACCAAGATATTTTCACAGATATAGAAGAGTTAAATGATATATACGTTTTAATAGATAGTGTTCCAATGGTATGATCTTGGATCTTTGAAAACAGTAAACCAAAAAGATGCCCAGTTCGACAATGCCTCGTTAATCTATGCTCTAGTTTTTCCGATTTGTGGGTCTTGTTGGACTTTGCATGTTCTCCTAGTTTTTGGTGCCATTTCTGCATCTAGTTGAGGCATTCATATATTTTCAGCGTCTCGTCTGTTGTATTTTTTGGCATCTATATATTCTACCTACTGGGAATAGGTCATTCTCCATGCTCAAAGAATACCGAAGACATAACTGTATTAACAAATCGACAATAAACATCTCAAGTTGGAATAAAACGAACCAAGACCCAGCATTGTTCAAAATGTAAAAGTAATTTTTGAAACATCCAATAGATTTTGTTCAAAGCTTAGAACTGAATGTGACTCCGACGATCAGACTAAATCAATTTATTAAGGATGGCGGTAACACACCATAGATACATTAATTATAATACATGAATATAATAATTTGTTGCCTGAACTAACAATTACGTTAAAGGAATGCTACCCATCAAGAAACAAACCAAAAAAGAACAAATACGATTTTCAAATTGTAGAGATATCCCAATATATAGGATTGCATTATTTATCCGACTCGGTATGCAAGTGGTAATTATGCAACACCTGAAATTTCAACCTGGCAGGATAAAATCTAGAAGGCAATAAATGAGTTTTTTCCTCCTTTGACCCAACCCATCCAAGCTCAAGACCTTCAATTTCCAGCCACAATATAAAGAGTAAACATGCAGCTTAGAACCAACAACACCTACAGTGCGTGGTTCAAATCATCCACAATTATTGAAAAGCGGATATGAACAATTTTGACACACATGGAAACTCATCTGACACACCTTACAGAAGACACCAAATAATTAAATAACTTGCAAGCAAATCAACAATTTGACTTCCATGTGTGAAAAAAGAAAATCTACTATATTATAGAGAAAACACCTTGTGTGATACGCAGAGCTCAAGTAGAACAATCAGAAGTAGATTCTCGAAGAACCTCCCTTCGCCAAAGCTGGCAAGGGAATGAACTGCCAGCTCTGCTTCTCGATGGGAAACCTTTGCTTGGGCCCAGCGTACGAGTCTGCTGTGGTCGCCAACAAACTCGACATCAAAAAAGGTAATAAACAAATTTTAGTTTTCAATTCTACAAAGAACAAATCGTAGAGTATAATTAAAACAAAAGATTTTCGTAGAATGTCAATGTCATCCGTAATTATTTATAACTCTGAGCGCGTCCTATAATCTTGGATGTTGAGAAAACCGAATTTTTGCAAATGAGACAATTTATTTGTGTAGATACTACCCAAAACGAATCACTTACATTTATTTGACGAACAACCCGCCAAATTATCGGAATATTAAGGTCCTACAAACTGAACCTTAATATATTCTTTCTTGCGTTATATTTCAATGAGAATTACAGAGTGCTTTGCTGGGCCCAACACCAAGCATCACGAAGTAGCATCTGTGAATTAACTTGTTCGTGCAAGTTTTCGTTTGGCTTGAAACGTGCAAGGAACATGTCGAAACTGTGACCTTGGTTGCTATTTATAGAACAGTTTTTGCGAGGGGACTAGAATGCTTCGTTGGAACACTCGACAGCTGCATTAGGCTAACAGTCCTCCCCTCGCAACAACAACTTGATTTGTTCCACATCACCAAGAACTAACGCTGTTGATGTCAACGTGGCAGCTGCATTAGGATGTTAACCGTCCTCCCCTCGTAACATCAACTTGGTTTGTTCCACACCAGCAAGAATATACGCAGTCGAGGTTAACGTCCGGGCCAAGCAACAATCCAATAACATTCAGAATAATATTCAACCTGAAGAATTGCGCTTGTGGACAAAGTCGCACTAATGTTATAACATTGTTCGTACAAATATTGTCTACCAGATGTTCACTTGTATAATGGTGGAATTTAACTTTTCATGCATGAATAACACGCACCGTTTGTAATTTAAACGACTTTTTCTCGGGACTCAACTTAATCCGACTCAGGCAAGTCTTATTCCGATCTCCAGCACAGTCAGTTTGCAATTACGCTACGCTTATCCTCGACACTCTTTATATGCGTATTGCAGCCAAGAACGCAATGCCTGAAACTGATCGCAAGGGCGAAGGGCGCCAAGCAGTTGCAACGACATCTGCTCTGGGCACAATGGTTACACGAACCGTCGTGGCGTTCCCTAGGCACTTCGCTACAAACCTTGGCGGGGGCAAGAGCTCTCTAGATCCTCCGAATTATTTCCTCGCATTGTTTTCCAAAGGTTGCTGTTCTACAATTATGTGAGAATTTTGATGGATGCGAAGAACAATAGCCATGACGAATAAACACAAGTTGTTTAATCACACCCGACGACTTTAATATTATCAGCGGAAGGGCCGTAACACACGTGAAAAGTATTAGGTTACTGTGGAAAACAATTGAGTGATAGGATATGCACCCAAATTATCATTGTGTCGTGATATTTCCACATGTCAGATTGAAATAAAAAATTACTATTTCAAATATTTCTGATGCACCGATTTATAGAAAAGTGTTGGAACAAGAGTAGAATTCGAAGAGTTAATTCGTCGTGTTAATTAAATTCTTTTAATAAGGTATTCATTTCAATGTGAGTAATCACAGATAAATGAAATGTATATAAGTGTGCAATTAATATAAAACACAGTGATTTACAAATAGAAATCCATGGAGATGTTGCTAACATCCTAGCTAAATGAGTTATGTTATATCCTCTGGCACTGGGTGATTTTGTTTTTTTGCTTCAATTTTATCCGCCAAAAATCATCTTGCGTTGCGGATTTTTGCCAACGTGGGTTAGATTTGGTCAATCGCAATAGCAGTTCTATTACTACAATTTTCTTTGTTGTTGATCAAATAGATACTATTTTGTGAGTTGCATTTTCGTATTTCTGGCTTACCTTTTTTCTTCATTTCCTGTGCGTAATTAGTAGCACATCCTTCATCATTTTTGTGCGAAGAAGCAAACTTGATTATGTTGATGACTTCACCGGCTGTTTCATGTGGCTCTATCCCGGATTAGTCAATAATGACTAAATTCATTAAATACATTTTACTCAAGGGAGGAAGATGTCGTCTGAAAAGTTTTTGAGGGTCCGTCTCGGTAAATAAATCAATTATACACATTCATTGCATTGGCCTATAAGATTCTTCTTTTTAAATGAAGATATTTCAGTCTGTGATGATGTTTTTAAGCGTTTTGTTTGAACTTTTTGTTGCTTCTATATAGGACCTGAGTTTGTTTACTTGGGTTTTGGTGATTTTTTCTGGTTCTGTTTTTGGACAACAACAATCAGTGCAGCTTTTTCTTTTGCTGCACAAAACATTGTAATGATAAAAGAATCAAGCTTGATGATATTGATGTATTCGCGATGGTTTCAATGCGACTGTTTAAATATTTATTCTTATATATATTAGCAACAAAATGTTTGGGAATATACGGTATTGATATAGACCAATCACCGAATTAAGTTTGTATTTTTGTCTTCATCTGACCATGTCTACTTGTATTGAGTTATTTTATTTAACACATCATATTGAACAATTTAATTTATTAAACTTATTTGTTATCATGTTTCCTGTATTTCTTAGGGTCGTTTTTCAATTCCGCACTCTTTCTCCTAATTTTATCTGTGATTGGTTCCACAGTGTGAATATTCAAATCAATTATTTTGTAATCAAACAAACTTATTACATTGTCTCTTTGTTAAGTTTTATAAAAAAATCACAAATTTATGAATTGTCGGTAATAGAAGGTACTAATAAAGATCCTTTACAATTCTCGAATTTAAAGGTGTTTATTGCAGTGGAATTTTATCTCTAGGATAGTATGGTAAAATGATACTGAAAACTTTTCTTGTTTCAATTGGATTTTGTCCGCGACCATAAGCAATTCAGTGAAAGGATAGATATCGACAGATTCTCCATTGATAATCCACTTAATATTTATTTCATAATTTTTCAAATGTATATAGTGAAAAGGTTTATCGCCGATTTACCTTTTTTGTATTAATTACGCCTTCATGTTTGTAGCATATTTGACTGCAAATTGTGATTATTTTTCACCTCGTAAATGAAGGATACATAGAATGTTTAGTGGCCAGATGATATTTTTTCAGAAGATTATTATTTCTAAATTGAGATTTAGCTATAAACAAGAACATAACATTTTGTAATTGTTTACGTTGCTTTTTCTTGCAACTATTGTATTTTAAAAATACAATCTGATAAGATTTTTTTAAAATTTGCTTCCGTTAACTTGGGAATTATTAAGATGGCATCAACGACCCTCTATAAGATATGTAACTGAACACAACCATTTTTAACTTAAGATTTGGTAATTTTGAGATTTGAATTCCAATTTTTTTTTTCAAAATGATGTATATTGTATGTTTTTTTAGTCTTTATGGATTAAGGCTAAAAGAAGGCTGCTTTTGAGTGTCCGTTACATTAAATTCATTAAATACTGACACGAACACTAAGTTATTATTTAATGCATTAGATTATATTTTCATTAAAGGAAAACATTTTCTTGACTACAAGTTTTCAAGCGTTATGTTTGAACATTTTGTTGCTGTTAAGTAAGACCTGACTTTATTTACTTGGGTTTTGGTGATTTCCTAGTTTTGTTTTCGAACTACAACAACAACCAGAACAGAATTTTTTCTAGCTACACAAAATAATAGTAATAATACGTAATAAATAATATGCGCTAATAGTAATAATAATATGCTAAAATATGATATGCAAGGGAACAAAATTGCTGACATTGATGCATTCACGACTATTCCATCTGGTTGTTGAAATATTTGTTACATTGTATCTAGAAAACATTTGGGAATGGTTAGACTTCTGTAAGGATAAATTACTAAATTTGACTTGTATTTTATTTCTTTATTAAATTGTTTCATTTCAGTGTGTTGATTCTGGTTGCAATAAAGTAAAAGTATTAAAATTCACTACATTTAAGTTCTGTTGAACATTCTTAAATATTACTATATATTATTAAAAATTACTTATTTTCATTTCGAGGGAGTTGGTTGACTAAAACAAGTTGTCTGGTTGAGTAAAACAAGTTGTCTGGTTGAGACAATGAGTTGTACCATCTTCTCAGATGATGTACCTGGTTGCTTGCTATAATTAGGGAGAGGTTTAAGAACATTAATTGCAATTGCAGTGACTTTGATTTTACTTAAGTAGGATTATCATTTCATATAAAATTCATATAATTATTTTAAATCTGGCCAATCTCTTTGAAGTTGCTGAATCCTTTGTTGGTTGGTTGTACTCACTAGTACTTACAAGTATATCGTATTTGAAATATATTCGAGAAGAACAACGAACCTAATTTTGAATCCTTAATTGTACAGTTTTCTTGCGCCCAGGTTCGCCAAAGCTAATGGTTGCAATTTACTGCAATTGGTTTATTTATTATAAAAGTTGTTTCACTTAACTTAATAATTTGTGCGTCGAAAACGTTGCCTCAATTAATCAATGGTATGATTAATTTATGTAATATCCTTTTAAATTATGCGAAGTGTAGATGTAATGTGCTGATTTATATTTCATCACTTGCTTTGCAAACATTGCAGATAACAAGTGTATTATTTAGTGTATACTTTTTTGATAATATTTCCACAATATAAAATAAGAAATAATAAGATCTACTACTCCGAAAAAATTCCGATTGCCCCACAAATATTACTTAGTGTTTTCATATATATATTTTTTATTTATAAAGCACTCGGTTAGTAGCTTGGCTTCTGCTTCTCATTTTCCATCTTATCATTCCCCTTGATTGAGATCTAAAATCGACAGGCTATATCAACAACTACTGTTGGTAACTATTCTAAATATTTCTGGAAATAAAGTAATTTCGATTGGCTGATTATAATTCAAATTGAGAATCTGTTTAAAAATAATCATGCTAAATAACGCTTTCTTTAATAAATAATGCTTTTTTCAACGCTGCAATACCGGAGCTAGGATCATGGTTTTAATACTAAATCTAGTATTTATGTTGTAACGTTGATTTTTTTTATTGCTGACGAAATCAATATTTAGTAGAATACAATATTTCAATTCTAGGATGTAAATATCGTTATTTAATAGGTATTTCTCGATATTTTTTGGTAAAAAAAGTTATTCGTATTTCCATACGTATAGGTTTTTTTCAAAGAATAATTGTTTTCTTATTTTTCAAATCACCACCGATTAAGAAGATTATTATACTATTATACTGGAGCATCGAATAACCCAGATATTTAGCTCTTGTGGATTGTATGTAATCTAATTGTTTCGTCGGATTTAAGGTACATAGATATTACTTTTTATGGTTGAGAGAAAAATGGATTTACTAGAAACCATATTATTATTAATACCGATTTGCAGATTGAAAAATATGAATCAAACAAATCACTGGTACAACACTCTTGTGAGATAGATGGTACATTTGATAATAGAATGCATGTTTCTTTTTTATTTCAATTGTTTTGTAAGTTTCTTCCTTTTAATATGAAACAGATTTAAAACTCTTAAATCTAAATTATAATTTTATGAGATTAGTAAGATTTAGGCAAGATATTTAAAGCTTTGATTAGTAATACTCGAATGATAGTGATTAATACTTACACATTTTACGTTGCGAAAAATATATTTCTTAGATTTATTATTTCATTTATTAAAATTGCAAGGAAGGCTGGGGAATAATCAATCAATTCTTTGGATTGTAAATTACCTTTCAATGTTCGTTCATTAGACGATTGAAGCTATTGATGACAATTTCTATTCCTAGGTGTCTTGATTTTATTTCCTGTATAGAGTGGGGGGGATATGATCATTCTTTTCACCTTAAAAGTCAGGACAGGCACGAAGTATACTGAATGAAATTTAAATTGTGCCAATTAACAATTTTTGTTGGCATATTATTGTTTTTATTGGTATTTCAATATACATTTATTTTTCGGTAATTTTATCTCATAAGA
>JAODGC010046014.1:0-11008 GCA_027574925.1 Ecitoglossa quadriceps | reverse complement strand
TGGTAGTATCTTAAGTTACATTTACTATATCATTCTGTAGCTGATGCAAGAAAAATGGTAACGAATAGTATCGAAATCGTAAATAAAAATGAGTCTTCTAATATATTTGAAAATATCTTTGTTTTTTCTCATTTCATATGTGATTGCTTTTTCAACATGAGAATTAAGTAATCTATATCCGTTTACTATTTAATTTTTTTAGTTGAGCATCGTATCGTACATGCAGTAACTGCAAAAATTTATTCGATCAGGGTGGTGTGGTGAGAACACGGTAACCTACCATTGCAAGTTATGCAAATTTGAGTAATTATTTAATTTACCTAGATGTTGGGTTAGGTTAGGTTAAAGATATAAGGCTCTGGTATATCTATTTACTATAATTGTCCATAATGGTCTAAAAGGTAGTCCTAATATTTTTATTCCTAACCTTGGTACATTGAAAGAAAATATATCATAATTTAGTAATGATATCATGTTTATTCACATTTAATATATTAATCACTGTATCGGAAATATACAACAAATTTTAATGTGGTTTGATTGTATTAATATTTACTAGATCTTACTAAATCTCCATTGGAATGCTGGAATTTCGTTAATTTTTCTTTCAATGAATTGTCTTCACAAATATTTTACTTGTAGCTGAGGAATATTCTTATTTTTATTGTGCTGTCCATGTACAACATGACGAGTTAATTATAATCGGAGTCTTACAATCTGGCATGTCACTTACTTTGCTTTGTTGTTCAGCAGGTTCTAATTTAGTTGGTAGAGTTAAAAAAAAGTAGTATGAACTTAGTTTTTACTATTATTTACCTCACCATTTACAGTGAGTTTCAAGTTTGACGAGATTCAATATTATAAATAAAAGTTACTGTTGCGGATATTAATTAATTTTATCCATGTTTAAAAACTAACTTTCTTATATAATTTATACCATTTATACTTAACAAATAAAATGATTAAATGAAGAAGCTCATATAAAATCTGGTCAACATTTTTGAAGTTGCTAAGTTATTTGTTAGTTGACTAAATAAATGTCCATATTGAGGAAGAATATACTTGCGAATTTTTATGAATATTAAATTTTATAATAATAATATTTCTAATCTTGCTCCACGGCTTGATTTGTTGATGCCATTTATAGTTTAAAACTATTTCCAGTAAGTTTGTTATTTGCACTGCACATTGAAAATCATGCATCTACCGGGATTTTCTTCCAGATACTTCTTGGAAGTATCCCTTTTTAATTTGAGCTAATATGATAATTTGCTCTTCAAATAATCGGCAGTTTTCTCTAGGGAATGAAATATTTATTAATTAAATAAACATAATCAAAGAAATAAATATAAATGATAAATATCAATATTTGGGTCAAATAGATATCAGTTTAATAGCATATATAGCATATATAGCATATATTTGTTTAATGAAATCTTTGGTGCTATATTTTACCTATATTTACCTAAATAGTGTAAATTTTCCACTACCGAATTTTTCTACTACCGAATAATTCATACCTTTTATTAAATCTCATCATGTTTCAAGTTACAATATACTCTCCTATTCCATAATTGCACTGCGTAAATGAATAAAGAAGAACAAGTAGTTGTCTCCGAACACACTTCTGGAATATAATAATCTCTTTGTTTTAATTAAAATCTATTACGGCTGTCACCAGAGAGGAGAGATAAATTTGTTCATTGCATAGCAACTAATTAATGAACTAATCGAAATGAACAAGGTTGGACTGAACGTTGGAAGCTGAACGAAGATTTCCACATGTATTATTTGATATATTAAATATTTATAAAATGATTTATGGTCGATATATTAATTCTTATTTCATTTATATTTTGCTACACTTTTTATCATTATTTAAGAATTTTTATGATACGTGAATTATCAATTACAATGCTTTCTACGAATATATTCAGCTGACTGAAAAATTTAAAATCTGTATTGTTTGGTTTTGTATCTACATCGTTCTGAAGTTGGAGATCGGATGGATAGGTAAGAATGGATGACTAAAGGGCTAAAATAATTCGATTGAGAGGTGTGATTCATAGATGTTTTCAGCAGTGCGAAAAAATTATTTTGTATCAATGACAGTTCTGCTTAGTTCTCTATGAGATATAATATATTTATTACTATTTCTGATTAGGCACTAGCATCACTAAGTTACTGTTTGTCTATGAAGCCGTCATAATTATAAGGGGTGAAAGAAATAAAAAATTAAAGTGAAATGTCAACTCGGAGATCTTTATTGTAAAAAGTGAAGGAAAACACATGGTTTTTATGACTTACTCTTGACTCTAGAATTATTTAATCTGAGAAATACTTACTTACTTATTTTAAGTTGGAAATAGATTCTAATCATTTATATAGACAATCAATTCTCTGTTAAGATGTTTGACAATTTTTGATAAATACAGCATTTAAATTGTTTCTTTTGCCAGATAATACATTAACAAGCCTAATTATAATTAATACTAATTTATAATTAACACTAATTATAATTAATACATTTTTAGTATAATATTTTCTAATATTATTGCAATTAGAAGCAATCTAAATGTCGAATGATGTGTTATTTGGACATGATTACTATTTTTTCATTTAAAGTATAGTTGCAAATTGCAAATATAATTAAAACATTCAATTCAGGTCATTTAAATTATATAATTCAACTATAATTTATTAATCAGTACATTTTGTCGCAATTTATATTGATGCTCTTTATATCTATGCTCCTTATATTCATGCTCCATTTGTCTTATCGTTAATGTTTAATCATTTATTTATCTTTCTGAAGTGAAGAAAATTAGAAGATACATGTAACTAAATTTAAAAGGATTGATGATTTTATTTGTATTTACTAATGTTGCACGATCGACTACTGCAGTCCAATATCATCTACGATCGCCACCTTGTTCAGCTTAGGAGGACAATTTCTTGTCGACCACTGACTCCATATCAAGTATAGTCATGACTTAATGAAACACCAGGAGGGTACCACTTGCGTAATTCCTTTTAATAACATTTACATTTACTACGATAATGACAGTATTAAATGCGGGTATGATTCGATGGCAGCATAGTAGATAATCTTTACTTAACATGTCTTACATGTTACAAGGTAATAATTGGTAAATTCATTGGGTAATACCTTTCAAGGTATATAATCTATTTATTACCTTTGTTTTGGGTATTAAAATAGTTCTTTCTAACTGGGAAGATACTTACTAATACTAAACTAATACTAATACTTTATTATATTATGATATTATTAGCGACACAATAATAACTATTTTTTTATATGCTATCCACGGTATATGAATGTGAAATAGAAATTATTAGTACACATATGAAATGCTAGAATTAAAAGAATCACATGCATTACTAGTGTCTGGTATCTATTTGGTATCTTATCCACATATGAGAATGACAGGTGCGAATGACAGTGAAATAAAAACATGCATTATTTTATTGACATCAAATTTATTTTTGAAAGATAGTGCATATTGAAACATAGTGCATATTGATACAGAATTAATTAAATAAACAGTAATTCAATAATTGAACACATTATCTATTATTTCTATTGCTGTTTTGCTTTTCGACGTGATTCTTGTGATGATGTATAAAAGTTAATCCTGCGGACACATAACATAGCCTTAACGTCTCTCCTTGTTGATGGTATCAGTATCCATTTGAATTCCAATCTTATCTACCAATTGGTTCTTACCATTGAGATTTTTCATCTTGATTTGAGGTGAATTTTAATATTTGATGGTCTTCTAATGATGTCTTATTAGCATGTTGGCGTGGGCATAATTTTGTGAAGTGGACTGACTTTTGTATACATTGCATTATATTTTCGTGTGCAAATGGAAGGATGAGTTACATGTTTGAAAAGTTAATTGGGTTCTTCAGCTCTAATTGAGTTGCTTTCTATGGAGAAACTCTCACTATGGATAGAACGACCAAGTGCAGACAATATAATCTAATAAACTCTTGTAACTCTTGTAACGCCAATTTGTGGTCTGAATTTGATTCATGCATGTGATGAGAATAAGAATAATCATCCAAAAATTTTTTCAAATTTTTGAGGCGAATTTTAATGTTTGATGGTCTTCTAATGATGTCTTATTAGCATGTTGGCGTGGGCATAATTTTGTGAAGTGGACTGACTTTTTTGTATACATTGCATTATATTTTTGTGTGCAAATGGAAGGATGAGTTACATTTTTGAAAAGTTAGTTGGGTTCCTCAGCTCTAATTGAGTTGCTTTCTATGGAGAAACTCTCACTATGGATAGAACGACCAAGTGCAGACAATATAATCTAATAAACTCTTGTAACTCTTGTAACGCCAATTTGTGGTCTGAATTTGATTCATGCATGTGATGAGAATAATAATCATCCAAAAAATACTTTCAAGTTGTTTCCTTCCCTTTAACATGAATTTGCTTGCTTTTCAAACTGTTGTGCACTTCCTGCATGAAACAATTTTTTTTATTATCTTAAACCTATAATGTAGATTCAAGTGATAACAGGTTACAAAGTTCTATCTAACGAATTTACCACCTGATTTCTTTGGAATTTTTTTTCACACCATCCTCAATTTTATTTACGTGGGGAACAACTCAAATAGTAGTTAGCTAAAACAAATTTCTCTACAATTTATATACCAGTTATACTCGTATGATTGGTTCAATATTTTTTTAACAATGCCAACTCCTTTAACAAGATAAGGATTCAAAGTAGTATAAGAGGCTTAAAGCAAAAAGTAATACTTACCATATATGGAGTTTTTAAGTCTGCTCATATTGAGACATT
Organism: Ecitoglossa quadriceps; assembly: GCA_027574925.1. NCBI lineage: Eukaryota > Metazoa > Arthropoda > Insecta > Coleoptera > Staphylinidae > Ecitoglossa > Ecitoglossa quadriceps. Next base: position 6,167 of record JAODGC010046014.1, on the reverse strand, counting down.
TATTGACAGGAATAATTATTAATGATAATTATTGATAATAATTATTAATTATTTAATCACTATTTATTATTTATTTACAAATTATTTAATTTATGAAATTACCAATTATTGATTGAACTGATCAACACGTATTTATCTGATGATGAGATTTCATTGGTATTGCCGAAACTCTCGGAGGCAATTTTAGGGAAGAAGTTGGATATTGATTACAGAATGTAAGTTAATGTGCTGACTTATTTTAATTGATGTTTGTAAGTAGTAAAGCGAGTGAATGAATTTTATAAGTTTTTTTTGTTATTTCAGATCTTCGAAAAGAAGATGGTCTCTAGTGGTCTTATTTCGCAGACGGGTACATGGGTAATGATATCTGAATGAATGAGATGAATATCTCAGAAATCCCAATAAGTAAGCATGGAATGGTTTTGCTCCCTTATATAAAAAATGTGAGTATCTCGAAACTTCTTTTATGTTGTTTGATAATAATGAATGTTCTTTTTTAGGATTATAATGATTTAGGGATTGTCCAAAAGCACACTGGTACCAAATCAAACGTTTATATATCTGCTGTCATATAATGCCCATATAATATAATACATATAGTATGTGGAATTATTTAAAGAGTTTTTTAACACCTTTAATAGAAAATTGACTTTGCCGGGATTGAAATAGGGTAAAGTTGTAGGTTAGGTGAAGGATAAACAGTCCATATTAGAATACCAATCAATTTGTCTTAATTCGATATAAATCAGCAAGCATGTAGCTTATTTATTTTGTTCAATTTTAAGAATACGTGATGGAGAATAATAATTAGTTCTTTGAGAAAAAAACTATCATTTTCCATAATATATATTATAGGTATGAGTAAATAGACGAATGGTTCTATTGAGAGGATTACATCTTGCAAATATGTTTTAGATTATGGACTGAAGGGGATTTAAAAAATACCATATTATTTTCCTACTTTATTATTTTATATAATGCAATTTTTCATATTTTGTTAAGTACTCGTTGAAAAGCCATGTGCGCACACGCGTCGCGATAAAAATTTATCGGGTTGGTCAAGATTTCGCATTAAAAGAGACCAAGCCAAATTTGGAAGTCAAATACAAGAAAATAAAAATGTTTTTATTTTATTTTGTTATTTCCCGGCTTTTATGACAGTTATGTAAGCCGTTTCCCGATCCCTAATCTCCAAATTTCTCTGTCCGCTGTGTCTTCGTCCGCTAAGCCTTTCTGTTCCATTGAGTCGGCTATTTGTTCGATTCATGATTTTCTTGGTCTGCCCCGTTTTCTATTTCCAGGTGGTTGGTGCTTCCATGCACGTAATGGGATACGATGTCTTGGCATTCTGCGAAAGTGTCCATACCAGACTAGTTGCTGTTGTTTGATGCGTTTGGTAATTGTCTGCTCGATGTTCATTGATTTTCGTATATCTACGGTTCTGCATCTGTCCAGCAGTGTCTTACTGCAGCCTCTTCTCCAAAATGCATTTTCTGTGGCTAGTAGTTTACTTTTTGGACTGCTGTTTATCGTCCATGTTTCTGAGCCGTATGTGACAGTAGGTTCCACCAGTGTGTTGTACATGAGCATTTTAGTTCTTGTTGTTACATGTGGGTTCCACAGCATTGAATGTAATTACTTCGTAGCATCTATTCCCCTTGTTGTTTTATTGTGTATGTCCTTCTCGTCCCTATTTTCTTCGTTGAGCGCCACCCGAGGTAGTTGTATTTGCGAACGTTCTCTATGATGCCCTTCTCCGTTCGAAGGTTTGTACCTCCTCCTCCAAAAACTAGGTATTTGGTTTTGGCAGTGTTGATTTCCAGACCCCACTTCTGGAATTCCTCGATTAGTTTCCATAGCATATAGGAAATGTCCTCTTCATCCTCTGCTAATATGGCCTGGTCATCGGCGAACAGAAGGCTGTATATGTTACCTTCTTCTAGCTGTACCCCCATTGGCCCACACTTCTTCCTCTAGTTACTTAGAGCCTCTTTGACATAAATTTTGAGGAGTATGGGGAAAAGATAGCAACCCTGTTGCAGGCCTTTATTTGTGTTAAATGGCTCGGATAGTCGATTTACCACTTTAACTTGGCTTTTGGCATCTTGGTAAACGGCTTTGATTATGTGAATCAGGGATAAAAATATACAACATAAAAACGATAGTATTCATTTTGTGCATTTATGAGATTTTCATATCTGTTACTTTGTGGATGCTTAATATTTTAATTTTGAAATTTGGTACAAAGAATGGATTATTACTTCCCAATATGTAGCCAAAGAGTTGTTCTAGGTATCTAAGAATAAATTGTTGATTTACTGCAACAAAATTATAAAAACCTAATTTTGAACATGGAAAACATGTTTTTAACTTTTCTATTTGTTGCAACTGGAGTTTTATGTAACAACATATTACTTGGTTAGGTGATTAGTTGTACTAATTTTAAAAAGAAGTTGAAATCTCGTATTCTTTAACTTTGCAATCATTTGTCAAGGCCATTGCTATCTGAATAATAAATTCAGTTATTACATATTTTCTGCAATCCTGCCACCCAAAATTTCGCAAAAATTAACACACGACAGGCAAAATATTAAGTAATATCAAAGTACTTGGAAAATACGATGATCCCATGCTTGGAAAATAATTTTGTAATATTTGAATTTTAAGACCACCACCTATGATTTTGTAGACAAATTGTTACTATCTGGTTATTTTAATTACTTATTACTATATCCTCAGCAAGTGCTATAATGCCTTTTGCAAGTACATTTTGATACATGCGCCTTATTATCCAATCTATTAAATAACTCCACATAGAAAACATGGCGCACCAAAAATTACCTTCATTATGAAAAAGTGGTCATAATGAGTGGCATGCAATAGTAAAACCAGTGGGGTTAAAGCGCCCTTTACATTTCGTTCCAAAACAAAATTAAAGTACTTAGAGTGTGATCGTCTCTGGAGACAGCTGCCTTGTATTTACCTTAGAAAACATTAGAGTATAAAACGTTACCATGAAGAAAAAATTGTTTTTGACTACTAATTGTTGGTAATTGGTTGAAACAACTTTTACAGGAAGTTGCGGCTGCACCTTTTCTCACACAAAATAACAATCAAATTTTTAGGGTTTAATAGCTAACTTAACTAACAAAGCGTTCTCAATATCTGTTTCTATTTCCCCAAAGTAGTTGATACTCCAAGACTAACTTTCAATATTCTTATGTGTTACTTACAGTGTTTTGTGTTATTTACTATATGTAAATAGTATTCAATTAGTTGTTTTCAATGAGCCTGAATTACGTACACATCTGTAGAAGGCTATGAGATTTGTATACGATTAAAGATGGTTCTGAAGAAACAAAATACTAACGACCGAGGTTTTATTCAATCAGTATCAGTTGAATAGAATGTATTTTACCATAAAATACCAAACGACACATAACGTAATAATAGATCAGTGTTTTCTAAACACATAACGTACTTCTGAAGTATCTCGAATATCAAGGACGAATTAAAAAAATTGTGCCTGACCTAAACGAATATTAATCAATCAAAAAATATATATATATACGTGGTTTCTCAATATGTGTATAATTTTTAAACTACTAGATACTGCGGCAAATTAATCTGCAAATAAATAATCAAATTATTTCTTATTTTTCCAATATCTGGTGAAATAATCTTACTGAAAATTCAGAAAAAAGAATGAGAATGGGTCTTAAAAAAAACTAAAGAAGTGATTATATAAGGCACAACCTTAACATGCTTATTTAATATTCTGGTGGTAATAACTTTTTTCATGTTCAATACTTCCTGCGAATGTATCGTATGAATAAAAGAAATTGAAATGAACGTTGGCTGAAGATAACTTAAAGTCTAAACAACCCTAGCGAGCATGTCTTCAACCTATTTTGTGGTTTAATACAATATTCAATCTAATTTATATCCAAGTTTTTTTTTGGAGTAGTTATATTCTATAAAGCATTTTGCTTTTGTGACAATTTTTATAAAATGTTAAGACAATGGTTTTTTTAGTTTTTAAGCATAAATCATAATTTGGATACTCATATCGGTCCAAAATGGACGTTGGGATCTATGCTGGGTATCAATAAAACAGGTTCCTCAAATAAATAAATTTCTGGGAAATTAATTTTTTATATCCGTCGATAATAATGTGAGTTCCAGTACTTGGAATTTGAAGGTTGTGATGGATAGAAATATGTTCATTACTTCCCTAGTAGGCGAACCTTAGAAACTAATCGGTGATGATTTTGGGTTCATGCATTTTTGTGATCATGTATCATGTGAAATGTATCTTACGGAAATGCCACCAGAAAATGTTTTATTTTTTGTTTTTTCATATAGTTTTAATTTTCTTAAAAAAATCTAACAATTTTTACAAGTAACCTAGCGTTTGTAATAAAAATTGTGGTGGAAACTTAATACATACATATTGCAATCACATCAGAAAAGGTTTCACACCAATTCAGTCAGGTTGACTACTTCATTTCAATAAGTATATTATCAGTAATTATTTTGAATCATTTGATGATTTATAATTTCTTTCCTGAGCTAAACGTAGTTGATCCCATCATTTATTATGTCTTTGATTTTTGTAGGAAATCTCATGCACAGTTTGCCCAATTCTCAATTCATAATAATTTTCAATCCTCTCTGTACGTTAGTATGCCTTGTTGGCACAGTTTTAGAAACAGCGTTTTAATTATCTATAGTTGATCACATCAATAATGTTTAAATTGATATGAAGAAAATTTACATTGCACAAGATCTAATATTTACGAATGTGTAAATAAATCATTTTGCTCAAAAAGAATATTGTACTATATAATAGTCATTGATTTTCTGAATAAAATTTTATTGAACGTGACCAATTTTAATTAATATTCATATTTTCCTCAAATGCTATAAAATTTCAGAAGCTCTAAAAGGGCTTCTTTATAAAAAGTATGCACGGTATTTTAAGCAGTTGCATGTTAGTTCGTCGTTGGGAATAAGAATAATTTATTACAAAAACTAATACACTTTATACTCTGAGAGTGTAAATTAAACTTTGATAGATATCATATTATCGTATAATATCGTATTATTATACCGTATATCGTATTATATAATTAAGTACATAAATATTTGGAATAAACCTTTAAGGTTTATTTCACATTACGTCCAACACTGTTTTAATTTGTTGATCCCTTCCGAATAATAAATAGCCTTTCGTTTCTGCGATCATAACCTGGTTTAAATACAATCATTCCCTCCAGCTATTTTCTCGATTTAAAGAGAAAAAGAGCCAATTTAAGCGAAATGTTTCTAATCCTAAAGTCCACTTGATTTTGTTTTTCGATGCATGCAATTCATACTAACGATCCATCCAAATTTGGCCCGGTGGCAGATACGTTTGCGTCTCTGTCAATAACTTGGCCGACAACGGGGTTGGGAATGCCGATTGCGGGATTTTGAATTTTAGACCTGTTAAAAACCACCACCACTCCTCCTTGTGTTTCTTTACTGCAGCCAGGGACCACAGTCAGCGCATTATTTTGGAGTGGGCCTCACGGATGTTAAAGAAAACCCCTTAGTTGTTTCTTGCCTCGCCTGCAACTGCACCAATTTTATGACTTCTCACTTTCTTTATCCGTTACCTTGACTTCTAAAATCACAAAACCAGGCGCAACATTTGGCGTCCCGTTTTGCGGGAGGGGGCTAAATAATATGACTCCAAGCATTTCATCATTTCAATAATGTCACTATATATATATATATATATAATGAATACAGGTCGTATGTCTTACATTCTATGACGTCGGTGTCGCGAATGCATATTATGTTGCATAAGCAAGCGTTTCCTAACTATGGCTCTTATTGCCGCATGAACAACATTATAATTACTAATTAGTTACAAGCCATTATTTGTTTTTTATTGTGTAATTGTAGCGAGAGGTATGGACTAACAAAGCCAACAACGTCCCCATCATGTACAAAAGATGATTATTTGTAGTGAAATAATTACAAATATTATGGGCCTCTTTGTGACTGGGATATAGAATAGCTACACACAATTATCATTACTTTAGAAAGAAGAAATTATTGGGTTCCCCAACAAAATTATAGAACAATTTCATTCTTGCATTTCCTGCACAATTTGATTA
>JAODGC010046003.1:15069-38289 GCA_027574925.1 Ecitoglossa quadriceps | reverse complement strand
CGATGATGTTTAAAACAATAATCAAGTTGTAATCCCAAAGTGTACCATGTTATTAAATAATTTTTGAATGAATTATTGTTATGGTTAGGTGCATTTATTGCAAGCACTCATGAAAATCCAACTGAAATTGAATGAATCCGATTGAAACAAACAAATGAGATATTTGTTGCATGCCGATTATTTACATTGATTGTCTTTAATTTCATGCCTTATAACAGTTGCAATCAACAAAATATTAAAACTCGAAAGTCCTTCTTCTTCATATCTTTTGGTTGGTGACACATATTTTGTAATATTCACGCATGCGCCAACAATGAAGATGCGTCCGAGATGAGAAATGTTGATGTCTTTCGATGAATAACTCAACAAATCACACAAATCCGAACGCATTTCTATCATTCTAAAGACATGAATGTGTCTGCACAACATGTTGATGATTAAAAACATCACAACGTCATAAATATCAACCACTGTCATTGTACAATGTTGTTGCGAAAGAAAGCGGCGTCGGTCTGGCCAGGTGCGCTACATGTTTTTTAATGTATTAATGTGATTAACAACAATGGCACTGCACTATTAAGTGCAGATATACGTCTATTAATGCGCATTTGCGATTTGTGCTTTCGGTCGATTTTTTATTCTGACTAATGCGTATTGTTGCTTGAGCTGACATGGAATTTGTTTCTAGAACAGATGCGTGGGAAGAAGTCTACCTAAATTCCTCCAGCGCCTCCTCGAAGCCAACAAGACATAAATCCTCGCATCCACCACCTGAACTTCTTCACATTCGGCCATAAATCACAGAAATTGCCATTGTGCAATCCAATTAAGCAATGTTATCACATCTTGTGTTAATCTATGGATGTAATCTAGTATTTGCTATTGCCAATTTCGGTTTTCTTCTCAACAATTGGTCCATCAACGGTAGGTATCGGTGTGGCGTTGCATAATTCTTGACACTTTAATGTCTCATAAATAAAGTTATAAACTGCTGGTGGAAGATGCAGATTACTCGGATGACCATTATTTTGCTTTATTATGCTATCGTGAGTGTCATAACCGTAAGAAGTGTAAGGCAAATTGATTATAAATTATTGAAATCAACAAGTTATGCAATGGTTGACTCTTACGATTTTTTCCTATTTATTTTTATAGGTTAGGTTAGATTAGGATAGATTAGGTTAGGTTAAGTTAGGTTAGGTTAGGTTAGGTTAGATTGGATTAGGTTAGATTGGGTTAGGGTAAGTTAGGTTAGGTTCAATTGGGTTAGGTTAAATTGTGTTAGGTTATATTAGGTTAGGTTAGGTTAGGTTAGGTTAGATTAGGTTAGGTTAGGTTAGGTTAGGTTAGGTTAGGTTAGGTTAGGTTAGGTTAGGTTAGGTTAGGTTAGGTTAAGTTAAGTTAGATTAGGTTAGGTTAGGTTAAATTGTGTTAGGTTAGGTTAGGTTAGATTGGATTAGGTTAAATTGGGTTAGGATAAGTTAGGTTAGGTTAAATTGGGTTAGGTTAAATTGTGTTAGGTTAGGTTAGGTTAGATTAGATTAGGTTAGTTTAGGTTTGATATAAGTTAGATTAGATTAAATGAAGTTTGATTAGGTTGGGTGATATATGGTGATTGTGGGTGATATAACAATAAAAAATGTAAGGTAAATTGATTATAAAGTATTGAAATAAACAAGTTATGCAATGATTGACAGTTATGATTTTTTGTTGGTTATTTTTATAGGTTATAACATGGAAACTAAATACTGGAATTCAATTTTCTAATATTTAAGTAAAAGACCATTCCATTGTTTATAGTACAGTGGTGATTATAACTTTTCAGTAATTGGTGATGGTGACTTATGAATTATACAAACATTTTAGTTGCTTTCCAATTAGGTAAAGTTTAGCAACTTTTTTACTATTTTTGAAGAATCATTGCATGGAAACAAATTGAAACAAATTGAATTTTCTAATTAACCAAAAGACTACTTTATTGTTTTTAAATAACAGCGCTTGTAACTTTCTGGGAATTGTTGATGTTAATGAGTATTACCTCTTATTCAATACTCAATCCATCAAAAATCAGCAAGAAATTAATTATTGCTTACACAACAAATCTCACACATCTAAACATGATGCATATAAAAATTATAATTAATTATGACTGCGCTAGACCAAACTTTCGATCTTTTTATTGGTTAAGTTAAAGTTTCTCAGCAATCGAATTTGGTCTTCGCACTTTCAATGCAAACTTAACATCATTCATAAACAACGCATTGACAAATTTCAAGCTGCATTCAACGCAGTATTTATCACCCTTTCAAAGAGTGTATAACAAAAGTTTGCCATTTCTCTGAAGGTTTATGTATGCCGTTTGGAACAACGCGATGCGGGCTTCAAGTTGACGTGATGCGATGAAAATGACTTTTGTTTGCTTAGCGATTAACAATTGCAGACGAAAGCAATGAAATTAAGAAGAAAAGATTTAGATGGAGAATTTTATGGAGATTACAATGATGCTAGTGACATTTCTAAGGAAGTCTTAATCAAGGAGATATTTGAATTTGTTTACAAAAAATCAGAATGTAGAAGCGATGGTAGAAAGTGACATTTTAGTGACAATTTATTTTCAAAGGGTCATTACATTTGTGATGTGAATTTAATAGTGGATTTAATGCAGTGTTTATTGCACTTTCAATAAATATTTTTATTATTTGTACCGGATGTGTAGTTGATGAATTATTTACAATTAACTGAAACATTTCACAATCAGACCTCTATCTGCAGCAAGAGTAACAAGTTAGACGCAAACAATTCCTCTACGAATTAACAAACTTGTTTATCAAATTACACATATTCTATGCCAACTATCTTGTCTTCATCTTCTTCAACCTCCTCGTGCATCCCATTTGAATAACATTAAAGTGCGACGCACATTGTGAAGAGTTCTTCTTATCGAGCACAAGGCTGTAAACAATGACTCCTTAATAAACACCTCCAGCAACTCTTACTTTCGTGCATGCGTGCACTAAGAAGACATAAAACAGCACACACGTTACACTGCACAAATCGGCGTAGATTAATAACATTTATAGTAACAAACGCTGAAGAAAGTCAACGGTGTCACAGAGAGAACAATAGTTGTCGGGCGCCATTTTTGGGTTTAGTGATGCCAAGACATCTAGGGAGATGCCTAGAATAAAGTGCATTCATTTCAAACAAGTTGAAAGACTAAGAAATGCTGTTAATTAAAGTTTTAATTGTTTATTTGGATTATTTATAGGTTACGGTTTAATAGTACAGGTTATGTACAGATTGTACAGTTATACAAAACAATGTGACATTTGTCATCATGTCGCCTTATTTAAACAATTGATACATGGGTTAGAGAGTGAGAGAAATATTGAAGTCAATTGCAGAAGAAGCGATGTGAAGTTAGAAATAATCGAATCGATCGTTTTTCGACGCTGACTTGGCGCTTCTTATGGAAAAAGACACAGGGCTTCCATTCAACTCTTCATAACTCTTATCTATACACCAAGACTCATCTGATATATATCAAAATAGAAAGGACATCTAATCCTCTATCTATTGCTATCAAAATATTGCTTCTTTTCGATGCGAAGCATGCCAGAAATAAATGTTTTCGAAAATGTGTTTCTGACAAAAAAGCCTATTTAATTCACATAAGGAAATTAACAAAGGGTTATGTTGTATGATGTTTTAACACCACCAAGAGATAGAATAATTCATTGTCCGATAGAAGCTATGTAGAAATAACCATAATTTTTTCGTATAAATTGAGTTTTTTTTTGTCAAAAACACATTTTCTAAAACATTTATTTCCACTATGCTTCACATCGAAAAGAAGCAATATTTTGATAGCAATAGATAGAGGATTAAATGCCCTTTCCATTTTGATATATATCAGATGAGTCTTGGTGTATAGATAAAAGATATGAACCCTTGAAGAAGAACCCTGTGTATTTTTCCATAAGAAGCGTCGAGTCAGCAGCTAAGAGCGACTGCTTCGAATATTTCCAACTTCATACCGGTATGGTTAGAAGCGAATGTTCCAGTGTTTGTTCAATGGCTGTATTCAAAGTATAGTGTTAAGCTGAAACTTGATCTTGGCGGAATTATTATTCGCATCTTGTCTTACTCTTCATCTGACTTATTAAATGCTCAGTTTGAAATATATCTCGGGCATTTTAATAAACTCGGCCATTCATCATTCATAAGTCTGCAACAAATTAGACTGACATAATCACTGAATTCTTTCTAGAAAGTGTGCTTGCGCTACTTTTCGAAACCAGCTAGTTGAACCAGTTATCGGTATTAGTTTAGCAACAATTAAATGTTAAACAAAATGCCACATATTTCTGCACTCGAGCACTTTCAATACTCATAAGTTCTAAACAACTTGTGATATAGTAACAAAGTAAACGGTATGAAATAAAGTAATTATTGCTCTTTCAACTTGTTTTAATTGCATATCAATATCTCTTTTACATTCCGAGTAATCCCAGCTGCAACATTCAACATTCAACGCGCATCACGTTTCCATCCGATTTACATCTGCAGTGAATAATATCCCTGCATGAAAACAACTTGACATTATTTATATCACGTTTCCTTAGCGTACATCTCTCAATATTGTTGCTGATTTAATTTCGATTTCCATTCCATCAGCACCAGATTATTACTATGGCGAAAGGTCAACAGAATCTCACATTGCAACAACGTGCACTTGTCTTCACACAATTTGTTATCATAACCTAACATCACACAACTGATTTCGCTGACTTGTACTTGACTTGAAGATTGCTAATGAAAGCAAATTCTTTACGAAAACGTTCAATTCAAACATATAACTCCCGACGTTTTTACAAGGACCAATAAACTACGAGGGTTACTGATTGTTTAATTATTCAAACCATAAACTACACAGAGGATGAATAAATCAACTTTTGTTTGAATGCTGCGGTAATTGCAATGATGTGACTCAAGTTATTGGCATTTTTCATTAAAGATACTTCAACTTGAAGTTAGCATTATTGATTTTAGTTGGAGATGATTGTTCATAACTCAGCTGGTTGTGATTAAGACATCGAGTTGAAACAAACTGCATCGGAAGTGTAATTTAATACAGGATTATCATGTCTTCCTATGTTTAATAATTCATTGGCTTGCAAATATGCTATTCATAAACAACATAGATACAACTGACTTCAATCTAACAATTTGTAGGGACATAATAAACAAATAATTGAAATAATTTTAATTGACATTATTTGAACGTATTGTTTATTTAATAGCTATGTGTTTTCTAAATGTTTATGGCTAAAGTCAAAAATATCTAATACCGTAATAAGTGAATAACGTAAAATTAATAATTACAAAGTAACAATCTATTTTTTGCAAATGTTATAAACAATTTAAACCCAACGCTCACTCTTCAGTCACCACGTACAATTTCTATTCGTTTCCAATAGCAATAACTGCAATAAAACTCAAATATCTTTAATTAAATATTAACTATGTAAATGTCTAAACATTTATCCATCTTTAATAGACAAGTGTGCAATGGCGTAATAGCACATCACCTAAATTCTCCAAAGTGCCTCAAAAATGCTGTCGTCGCGTGCTGCATGCCGACCTGTCAAAAAATGCGATTTTAATTAAAGCGTAATTGTTGAGATGTTGTTCGAAGGAGCGTACACGCCACCAATTGCAAAATAACGAATTTCAATCGCGCCAACGATTTTAAACTTGACCTCGATTCGTTACATAAACACGAGGCGTATGTGAGATTTTCACTCGACGCATAAGAATCATCCAACGCGGAGTAAAAGTCCAAGTCTCAGCTTCTTCCATTTGAGAATTTACCTTTATTTGTCTAAAATGCAGGTGATTTACACTGAGTGAGACATCTTGTGACGACTGCAAAAAGTACAGTTGAATGTTGACATTCATTTATATATACAGAATCATTTGTAGAGCTCTATAAAAACGAGATAATTAAAAGTCATATTTAAAAGATATATAGATAAAAAATTACGTTATATATTGTTCTAATTTATATATAATATTAATATTTATGATTTAATCAGGAATTGTTGGTGAATAATCAGCGCTGCTTTCCTTACAACCACCTGAGTGGTTGGCACTTTGCGATATTTAACCACAGATGGTGCGTCAATACCCAAATTGATAAGAGTTCATCAACATTTGAAAATATATAAAATATTAGTACGTATTTCTGTTTGTAACTAATATTTTTGAATTGATCTCATTAAGGTAGTGCATAATTAGCGTTGGTTTCCACATTGTCACCTGTTCCGCGTTCGAAAGCCAAAGTAGAATTCGCTAGATAAACTAAAATACGATGGAATATTTTAATTTGTGATGTTGATGAGAGATTAATGAATGAGACTGAGAATAGCACACGGCGTGCGGCCGCATTGCAATTAGCATAAACAATTATTATTTCGCGTTTCGCGCTTGTCTAGCACTTGGATAGCGGGTAGGTGGTGTTTTTGTGCCGAATGTTATGTCTTTCAGTTCATTCTGCGCATTTGCGGCTCATTGTAATTGAATAATTACTCTGACAAATGTGAATGCTGGCATGGAAGGCATGTAGGAGGGCGTACAACACAACTTGAATTGAGTAACGCTATACAGGGAGAGGCAGAATACTTGGTACTTAAAGGAAAACATCTTCACTATAACACACAATAGGTAGAATCATTTGAACAAAGTGTCAGGGAATTTTTCAGAGAAGAAAATAAGCTAATTGCTCGACTTTATTGATGTAAATCAATTTTTTCTTTTTTTTTTCTTTTGTTCTTTTCTGTTGGTTTAAGATGCGATTATAAGTTGTGTATTAATGAATGCTTTGAATATGTCGGTGACAATTTATAAGCCAGTAGTGCAGTGGCCACAGTAACGAAAACAACTCAAACAATATAAAAGCAGCAATTCTAAATAAATCAGATGTCAAAATGACAAGTAACAAACTTATTTGTCATATTCCAACAATAAAGTATGTGTGGATTGTAGAAGATTAAACAAAGTGTCATACAAGTCATATAGTGATAAAAACCATTGAAGATTGTTGTGACTTACAATTTATTGTATTTATTACGATAATAAATAGCTTTTTCAATTAATATTGCGGAAATAGTGTAGAGTGTGTTGCATATAATGCATAAACAAGTCAAGTTTCAATTGCCTGAACGGCACAGATCAGTTCAAACCTCTTCAGTTGTTGAAAATGTTAATCAACTGGAAGGCAAGATACAAAGTGAAAAATATCCAGGAAGAGGATTAGGCAAGGGTAAAAATGGCAACACAAGGAGAACAAGTCTTGTAAGTAATTTGAACTTGAGTCGGAATTTTCTTACATTTTCCATTATTTCTATTAGATAGACTTTAGATAGCTAACCTAAGTCTTGTCTAATTTACGTACATTAGAATACTTCTTACACAAGCAAGTTCTAATGAAATATTGAAAACTATCAGCTTGTTGAAGTTTTCAAAGCTAAACATATATATTTAGTCTTGTAGTGTAATTTACTTCATACATTGACTGCCAATGTGTCTTCTATCCCTTCATACAACTTCTCTCCACCCCTCTGCGTACAACACTGCTGGCCATCCCCAATGCCTTTGATATTCGCTGCAATGCGCATTGCGCACGTCCCCATAACGTCCAACTGGTGCACTTTGGTACTGTTTGTAGCTTTGCACAACACGTTCAGTTGTCGGCATGATCTCGTTGTGCTGTTTGCATTCGATGTACTCACAATGTACTTCGATGTGAGGTCATAAAGCACCAAACGTTGGTGGGTCGATGATCGGAAAGCTTCCGCTTTATCAAGTTATCAGTGGGCAAGTTTTCGGTGTCGCTTAGTAAATAATCGGAAACTTGGAGGAATAGATCGACAATAAAGTGCATGAGGAAGGTCGTAATTCAACATGTAAGTTCAGTGCTTGAAAGTGATCAGTAATGAGTTAGATGGACTTAATCTGAACTTAACGAGTTAATAAACTACTCATAAGTGCTTAACAAGTGCTTGAGACTATTAATAGTTGTTTAAAAACACTGGAATCAGTGTAAATTGCTTAATCCAACAGAGTTTATCACTTTGTTGCTTCCTGTTCTCTTCAACAAACACTGGTTTAATTCAACAACGAAACGTGTATTTGTCAACCTGACAAGTAAGTTATCATCCTTAGCAATTTTCTTTCTGTGATTAATTTAGATAAAATGTGTGAATCTTATAAGATTGCTCACATGAAGAATCTTGGCGTTAAGCAATGCTAGAAATCACGTTTTAAACCAGTCGAAACGTATTGGAGTTAGCCCAAAATGCTGTAAAATGTATGCTTTCGGAATTCTTTCAGGTACGAGTAGGTAGTAAGATTAAGTGTGATTAAGGGTGCACGCAGCTGTTTTTTTTTTCCAGACAGCGCAACGTGTGTATTGCAGTAGCCCTAGTAACATCCATTAGACGCATAGGTAATAAAATTCAACTTAAAGGTAGTAGAAGAAGTAGGTAAAAAAAGAAATCAGTGAAGGTAGTGCTGTAAACGTAACCACAGACAGCTTCCAGTTTGCTCACGTGTCATGAATGATAGCTATCTTAATACATAACACAAGATAAACACAGGTATTGTATACCATTCGGAATTTCTGTGAGTTGTACACTTAGTAGAAGAGTAGTTCCGTTTGGTTTAAGGAGAGAGAAGCGTGGCGCAGTAGACGTGCTGCTCGAGCGTCATCCCTACTCTTATTGTAGGTATATAAGAATCGAGCGGTGGAGCAGTAGAGACACAGTCGTACTGCAGGCGTGCTTGAGATTGCAAGTAATTTTCTAACGAGACATTAAGGAAAATGTACGATGCAATGAGATTTTAGAGTTTCGAAGAGATAGCGCTGTAGTAATCAATGATATAAATAGTTTAGATATGTATCATTTTCAAGAAAAAAATTATGTTTTACATTGCTTACATTCACATTGTACCAATTCGTGGACTAGGCAACAATCATGAGATGAAAGGATATTCTCGTACAAGAAGAGAATAGAGATAGTCTAGACTGGTCCATGAACCGTATCGATCGCGACTTTTGTGAGAACCATATCCTGCAGTCTCCTGCATTCCACCGATTAGAGAGCTGGAGTATTTCAATCCTCACCCTCTAATCTTTGTACTGAATTGACAAACGAAGGATGAAACTTCAAACTAATGGAATTCATGACAAATAAGTTAAACTAACCTAATTAAAATTAAGTTAATAAGATTTTGTCTGGTTTATTAAATAAGCATCTAAATAGATAAAAATCTAATTGGATTTTATATTGGCAACATAACATAATCTAGTCCACTCATTTAAGTAGGAGAAAACCTTAGGAAATAAGAGGGAAACCATCAAAGTCATGTGAATGTAATTTAGTGTAAAATGTAATGTTAAATTTTATGCACAATGCTTATTCATTAACCACATCGACCTATATGACCACCTGCCGTGTTACCTGGTTGGATTAGAGAACTACTGGTCACGCATCGTCTATGAAAACGCTGAAAATCAACGAAATCTATTAGAGTCTGTAGTATGTACGCAAAATAACGGATACTAATAATTGTAAACTTTAATAGTACACAACAAAACACAATAGAACCGTAATAAATATAGCGTAATGAAGTGAAGTCTTTGTGATTTTGCTGTGCTTTCAACATAATTTTCATGAAGATTTCAAATTGTTTTCTTTGGTAGAACATGAAGTCCTCTAGTAGCAAAAAAGAAAACTGTTAGAGGAGTTTGAAGAGTTGCCTATAGTAAACCACATTAGTAAAAACAAAGAAGTTTGATAAACCGCCTTAATCAATTTTAAAGATGCATTTTATCAAATTACTAAAATATATTGTCACTTTATAGCAACTAACAATTCTAAAGCGTCCAATTCTCGGAATAAATATAAATTAAACTTCAGTTGAAAGCAATAGTTCCCAGCACCACTGAATATTATCTTCTGTACATGCAGCTGTTATCAGTAGCCTACATGCAATTGCTCTAGTTACTTCACATACTTACAATTTTACTCCACGACCATCAAGGCGCAGTTGGTGGACACATTCCTCGCGCTTATCTCAGCGCGCATCTTTGTGATAAGCAAGTGCTGGGAGTGTCGTTGCAACTGCAGCCCTACCGCCCTTCAAAGCTGACAACACGCACATATCGCCTTGATAACCTCTCCGCGCACCCTTTGTTATCACCATTTCTTTTACTTCTACTCATTCACTGCAATTATTACGTTGGTAGCAATGGAATGTTCACATAACAATTAAGTGGGAATTATTCAATGACAAGAGATGTTGTTTACTTGGTGACTAAATAAATTTGTGTTGAGGTGTAAATGGGGACATTGATAACGTGCAATTATGAGCAACGGCTATAACTGCTCAATGCGTTTTGTTTTGTGAGGGATTGAAGAGTAAGAGAGGTATTTGTGCGTGATAAAGTGTGAAAAGTTGTAAAAAACTAGAAGGATGAGTGTTTTTACGAGGTTTAGAAAGGTGTGCCATTGTTTTAATCGTAGTAGTAATATTTTTTCTACGATTGTTTTCAGTACTTGACCTCTACTCTATTATGTTTAAGAGTTGTCGTTATTTGAATCCTATTGCGAACCAAATGTTGCTGCTTGTTGAAGTAATCCAATGATTCAGTAGTGTTTTCTGCTTAATTTCAGAAGGAAAATAATCCTGCAGGCAATACCAGACGACCTGAAAAAGTCCTTCAACGTCCGAAATCAGTAGACTTGACAAAGTAAGCATTAATGTCGTCATTTAAGAACTAAATCTAACTTCATCCATTTTCAATATTTTCCAGGAAGAAATCAAATTTACTCACCCCTACAATTTCATCCTCCTCAAAGGCGACAGCCATAGCAGGACTAAAGAAAGTCCGTCCAGATGATAGGACACCTGAACGTAAACCCGAGCAATACGCATATAAAGTGGAGCAAGTTGCACAGAAGGATACCAATCTCTATAAGGTACTTCAAACATGATGATAATTAGAAGAAATACTTGCTATAAACAAGTACATTTGTCGTTGGTTTATAGAAATTTGCAACGTCAACTCCAAATTTATCTGATCCACGTGTAAAATCCACTGCACCACGATCAGAATCTTCAGGCGGATCAAACAGTTCGGCTTTTGGTAAATCTGCTGCAAGTTGTTTGCAAAGAGGACGAGAGTTAACTGGCAATTCAGGATCAACTCGTCCAGGACGAAGGTATGTGGGAAAACCTACGAACAGAATAATAGTTATTTAAGGATATTAAATGCAACTTTAAAACAAATAATGAATTGTATTGCAAAACAAATGTAGAGTGTGACTATCGTTACTTGCGTTAAACTCAACAATATGAAGTTAATAATTGTCCGAAATAGTTAAAGTTCGCCATCTATAATTGATACTTTGTCAAATATGAATTGAAATTTATTCAATAATTTTTGAATATTTATTCAAGCAATTTAATATTAATCTCTTCTTGAAAGCACATTGTTGTTATTAACGCAGTTAAAGTAGATAAAGCAGTTACTAGCATTTATATAGTTTTCTTATTCATTTTCCACGATTTTATGGCGCTATATCTTACGTCACATAAAATGTATAAACGCTGATAATGTTGGAAATGTACAGTCACTGGTATTTCATACAAATATTACCTGGAGTCACGTACAGGTACTCCCATTCGATGCACTCGTTACAATACATTACAGTGCGTTGTAATATGAACTATAACATGCACGAATATTATTTCTTGTTTCATTATCGATAATACGGCGATTAATACACTTCGTGAAGTGGATATTGCGGTCATAACAGTCATGTTCATTACAGCACTCCGTGACAATTGTACTTGCAGTAAGCAAACTTGACATCTATTCTTGAGTTAAGTTAAAATCGAGTGAACTTGACTTAACTGACTGAAAATAACACATTTGTGATGTGGCCTTAACAGAATGTAGCTGAGTAGAATAGGTTGGAGTTACCAAAGTGTGTGATGGTCCTTAAGTACGATTACCATAATTTTTCCGCGGAATAACAACAAAATAAGAGAATCATTTTGGATGAAAATATTTGAAACAATGCATTCGACTTTTTAGAATATACATTGAATGTATTGAGGGTTTCGGCACTTTTCAAGGTTTACAAGACTTGTTTACTTATGCTCGATTGGGATAAGTTGAGGTGGGTTAAGCAGGTATCCTGCTGCTGCGAGCAATGAGAACCGCAATTTTTATTCCAATCAAAACCCAGCATTTAATATCACGCCAATCACTGAATTCTTATGGAAAGATGTATTTGGTCAAATACAAAACTGAGTTTCAATTTAACCTGTTGGACTTCGTTCGTTGGTGCAACGAACGGAAGTTGACGATGGTTAATTTAATGTGCAGCAAAGCTTTGCTAAAAACGTGCCAATTATGCTAAATAACTATTAGCATAATTTTCTTTCTTGGAAAATGCGTGCTTTGCATTTTATAAGTGAGGTACTGCAAATGTACCATGTGTTGAATGGATTGCGTGTCTTCCGCAGCCTTTTTTTCCCCATTGTACAAACTGCAATTACCAGCCAGTAAAGCTCAGTTTGAAAGCACAGGAACGGTGCTGAAAGCCACACATGCTTCGTAATTCAAATATTTGAAACCCCCAGTTCTTGTGCTTTATTTCTTCAGCAAAATCTATAATGTAACCATACCAACGCCAACTGGAATACACTCAGCAACCAAATAAGCACAACACCAACAAAACTGATTTTACAAAACAGCTATTCCGTAAACCATCGAAAAAAGCATAACTACTCCAGGAAATAAGTACTCGCCACAACGGTGTTTCCATTTATCAACATCTCCTCCATCTCCTATCGCCCTCATTTCCTTTCAACCTCCGATCTGCCTCTCTTTGCTTACCAATCTTGCCTCACATTCCACTGCACTTGTTTTCACATGCACACATGTTTCCTTCGTAGCACAACCTCGTTGCCTCCGCTACCACCATGGGTTCCATCAATGGCAACGGTGTCTCAACCATCCACCATCTCATTCTTACCAATAAACCCATTGCTATACGCTCCTCATCCCACTCAGCTCCTTGAAACATGCCTTGGTTTGCGTTGGCCGCGATCGCGTCAGTTGAGCGTTGATACCGTTCGCGGTGCGATGGTCTGTCTCACCTACAACAACTGCATTTCTACGACTTGTGTTTCCCTTGATAATAGTGCTGCTTCCGTAAAGTGCCTTAGGTCACAAATTAGACAAAACAAAAGACTTGCAAGAATAAAGCAGTATCATCTGTAAAGAAAGTGCAATTAGTTGGGAATTAGAAAGATGTACAACATACCTGTGTTGTCTGTGGAAGAGTGCATCTCTAGCAAATAAGCAGTGGAGATGACTTGGATTTTGTGTAGTGTTACTTGTGCCATGAGTTGTACAGATACAAGCTCTTCAATGGCAAGAAACAGATGAATCTCATGTAAACAAGCTAAAAATCCAATAAATCAAACAGCTAATTTAGACTTTGCTAGAATTCGTAATATACCTGTTATTTATAAAGAGACTTTATAATTATAACATTCAGTGAGTTAATTAACGCTTTACGGTTACGGTGAAATGTGAAATCGTCAGTCAAGAGTAAACTGATTCCAATTGGATACCAAGCAGAATTTCACATTGCAATAAATGTGTTACAGTCTATTTCACAAAGAACTTCAGTACACGAATGAAATTTATAATAAATCTATAAAATATACAGGAATTCATTAATATAACAATAATAAAAGCGTTGAAACTGAGTTGGGAACTGTTTAAAACAGTTGCAAATCAAGTTGTTTACGTTCCTGATGCTGGTTTTGAAGTGAAACTGGTTTATCGTCCTTCACCAACAACCTTTATGCCTTTTAGGGTGCGGTTGGGGTAGGCTAAGAGTGACGAAAATACCTTTATTGCTTTGCAATACATGAATGGAATGGAATGAAAGATAATGCAAAGAAGAAGCAAAACCTGTGACTGTCATTAGAAAGTTAAATCACGTAAATGTAAATCCAAGTGATTGCCAAACTTACAAACACTCTGCATTTGTAAACTCCGTTTAAATTTAGTTCGAACAATTTTGTCACGATGAAAAGTCTCAAGGCCATTTTCCGCAGGCAGAAGCACGACGACCTTAGTCGAACTTCCTCTGTTTCCAACCTAGCTCCTCCTGCAACTCAACCTTCCGACCCAAAACACCCACCTCAACCTCCCAAGAAAAAATCTGGGGTCCTGAGTAAGGCAAGGAAGAGTTTGTCAAAGGATAGACTGGATGCTGATGCTTGTCATGGCTTCCAGCATAGTTCTAATGTGAAGGACACCAAGAGGAGTTCAGTAAGGAGCATTGAGATTGCCGAGGAGGATCCGCAATTGAGAGAAAGACTGTCTGCAATGTCTGCAGAGAATCAACAGTTGATGATGCAGCTTGGGGAGCATCGGGGACAGATCGGGAGCTTACAGAAGGAGATAGCCAGGTTGAAGGTAACTGTTTTTCTTCGTTACAACACTAATAAATAGGGTCTTATCAGGTTCCGTTGATGTTTATTGCTTTTTCTTGCTTAAGATGTATCAGGAGCAGAGTTCCCTGCAAATGGAACAGCTATCCAATGAGAACGCGTCCCTTAGGTCCAAGCTAAGGGACGTGGTGCACTCACCTCTCTCAGATAACGAGAAGCAGCAGTTGTTGTTGGATTCCAGGCATCATAATAGCGCACCAGCTTCAATTGCACCTAATGTAAGTTACTCCCAATCAGTATCTTCTTCAAAAATACGCTTACATTTAAACTCTTACCATTTTTGTTATAGCTCCATTTAAACCCAGAGGAACCGCTTTCTTCTTCTTCTTCCAACGACTGGGATAAACAGAGCACCTCAAATGTTTCAGACGTCTCCGTGGCTTGTCTCCAAGATAAAATCAATCAAATGCAGGAGACCCACTATAGTACCAATGAGGAACTCCAAGCAACCCTCCATGAACTCACAGACCTTCAGAAACAGCTGAGTGATCTTCAATCCGACAACGAAAGACTTCTCGATGAGAAGAACCTTATGTTTGATTCCCTCTGCCGGCAGACAGAACGACTTAATGACACCCGTGATGAAGTAGAGTCTTTAAAGCAAGCACTCTATAGGGAAGAAGGGCATGGCGCTCATGCAACTGGTCTGGAACGAGAAGCGAACCTGGTGGAGATGTTGAAATGTGTTCAGGAAGAACGGGAAATGTTGTTGGTTAAACAAGAACAGCTTTCTAGTGAGGTGCAGGATGCCAGGACAGCGTTATCGAGGAAAGAGGAAGAGAATAGATTACTTGGAGAAAGGTTACATAATGTGGAGTCGACTTTGGATGCGAAGAATGCCGAGCATAGACAGTTGGAACAAGAGTTGGCTGTTAGTAAAGACACAGTTGATGGCAAATTGATTGAGTGTGATCGTCTTAAGGAGTATTTGGAGAATGCCAGGACAAAGATACATGAACTGGAGCAGGAGAGGTGTATGTCTGATAAGTCTGAGGTGGATGAGTTGTTGGATAATGCTAGAAAGGAGAAGGATGCTTTGGAGGCAGAGGTTGCAAATTTGAAGGAACAGATTGCAAGAGGAAAAAACGAAATGGAGAAGTTGAAGGAACAAATTTCAGTTTTGCAGGAAGAGTGTAAGGTTCTTAGGAATAATGCTAAGTGTACCAGGTCGGAGTTAGAGTATAAAGTGGAGATTTTGACTGGAGAGAATAAAGTCCTTAGTGAGGAGCTACAAAGATTGGAGGAAGCAGCCAATGAATTGCAGGTATTTTGTTGGATACTGGCTTGAGATAGATTCTGACGTTATCTTTTTGGTTTAAACAGGTCCAGGCACAGTGTCAAATTGAGGATAAAAGGCAGCTAAGTTCGGTGCTTTCTGAGACCCAAAGGAATATGAGTGAGGTTGAGCTGAGGAAAATGGAGCTGGAAGCTGCGTTGAATGAAATTAAGAAATTACGGGACTCAGAGGTATATTTTCTTGGACGTAGTTTATTTATTGTAAGGTTCTGATTACATTGTCTTGGGATCCAGGTAGAGGAATGGGAAAAATTCCAGAACGACTTGCTTACCTCTGTACGTGTCGCCAATGATTTCAAGAACGAAGCTCAACAAGAATTGCAGAAGTTCGTCATGGAGAACAAAGCTCACCGCGAGCATATCCGCCAACTAGAAGCACAATTGGAACAAAAAGGTAAGGCCGCGATTACCCCCACCACAACTGCATGTGCATGCCCACCCACTTTAACACTAAACACCGCGCACCTGCTGGTTGACGCCGCCAATGCCTCCACAACCAGCATCACTACTACCTCTCATTTAACATCGGGGTCAGCCGCGCGTTCCAGTCGTCTGTTATCTGCAAGCACAGATCTTAAACGTCTCTCCAAACGCGACCGGGACCTCATAGAGCACCTCAATCGGGAATATGAGAAAATAGATTTGGAACATCGTCGGTTAGAAGACCTTAAACCAGATGAACTGGCTTATGTCAAACTCAAACAGAGTTATGATCGGCATTTTGGTCTTATTCATAGGAAACCTACTGCTAGTAAACCGTTAGAGGATTTGGCAGTAAGCAGGCCTTTATTGTCCTCAGTATTGAAGAACCCAAGTCTTCAGAGTATTGCACAAAATGACGATATCTTGAATGTGGAGAGTGAGGAGTTTTATGAAGTTACCAGAAGCCAATCCATGGGGGACTTGAATAGCATGGTCCATGATGAGGACTTTCAAGCAATATTCCTGCAGAGGTTCAAAGAAAAAGGTGGAAAGATTAAGAAAAATATCCATGATCCTAAAAGTGTTAGAAATGTGAAACAATTGAAGAAGAAAGACATTGGGCTACCGCTGTATAATTCCGTTCTGAATGATAATGATCTTTTGAGGTTCATCAAAGATGATTCAGTCGTGGACGTCAGGAGCGAGGAGTCCTTTAATAGTAGGTACAATGATCAGATTAGGACTAATGGGATTAAAGATATTCAGCAAAAGATCAAATCTTTAAAGCGGTGGACGGATCTTAGTGAAGATAAGGTTTTTGTTTATAGTTTTCGAGATGCTGAGGTTAAGGTGCGTAGGTGTGAGTCATTCACGAACGAAGAAAGCAAGGAAACTAGCGGGAGCTCAAAAGAGATCGTGAAGCCGAGTCCTCGGACGCTAGAAGATATCAAGTTTGATTTTACTATGTTAAAGAGGTTTAATGAGGCTGAGAATGGAAGAAAAATGGGGGGAATTGCCGTTGAACCAGCAAAAGAAGTTACTAAAGGGCAAGAAAGAGGTGAAGAAGACAAGGAAGAAAGTACTTTGTATCCGGAAAGTTTTAGGGGAATCAATCTAGAGCAGGATTTTGTTTTGGAAGATATGATTGATGAATGCGAGATTTTGATTCGACGTGAACGTGAATTTTCTCGCAATGATATACTACACTATTCTACCACTGACCAAGATTATCAATCTAATGAATCAATTGCCCACCTTGATGACCCAGAATGCCATAACTCCATAACAGAATGTATCCAAGACTGTAGAATATTTTTGTACTATGAAGTTCTCCATTCTTCCAATTTACTGATCCCTGGTCCCCACATTAGTTTAGACAATGAAGAAGTTTATCCCTCAGGAACCTTCAGTAGTTTAAGAAAGTATGGCGAATGTTTTGGGAATCTGGATAAGAGGTTGGGTTATATCGTTACTGAACCTACTTCGGAAGAAGAAGTGAGTACAAATGACTTCGTTGGTTATTCTGGCGTTCACGAAGAGGTGGATGATGATGATCAAGTTGACCGTGTTTACAATTCCCAGAAAGCGGATCTGGAAGAGGTTAATGTAGACAAGACAGAGTTACAGAGTCATCATGTAAGATATAAATCAGTGGTTCAGACATTGAAGTTGATGTTTAATGAACCGTTGAAGCGGACCATGCACGATTCTGATATTGAGGAAGAGAAGGAGGATAAAGAGGATGAAGATAAAGACATTGAAGGAACGGAAGAGTTCAGTTTGGATACAGATGTGAATGATTTTGTTGAGGGGATTAGAGCAGATGATGTTGTAGGAGCTTGCCCAGAGGATTCTGATGAAGTTGGTGATCCAAAAGATGAATTTTTAGAAGATAATATTGAGGTGGGACATGACAATCAGGATTTTAGAGTCATTGAAGAAATTGCTTCCCTTTTCACTAAAAATAATGATGGTACATTGCTCAAGGAAACCCCCATTTTGAAACTTCCGAAAGCAAAAATGTTCTATGACTGGGACGATCAAGAATTCACATCCAACTTTCTCGCTAATGAAAAAATCAGGAATGAATTCAAGCACACAACATCTTCATTCCTCCGTAACTCCCTTCGATCTAGTGGATGGCGCTCTACCTTTGAAGACTACACCCCAACAATCGACGTCAACTACCTGTCAATAAACCGAATCAGTCCTGACGTTGTCATGATTGACTCTGCTAGTGAAGTGTCAATCCCAGCATTAGTGGCATTTTCCAACTGCGCTCTCGGCGCCCTAATATCTACCACACTTAGCTCAGAACTCACAATGGAGACTAATGACGACCCAACAGCAGAAGAAAGCAGCCATGAGGAGATCAAGCCATCTACAGCAGATCCTGACCCGCCTGAAAAAGATTTGCAAGATTTACTCCAAGATAGTGATGCGGTACTATCCGTTGAACAACAGTATCAACACATTGATGCCTCCCAGGGTGCTATACCTCGACGTCCCATAGCTCCAAACTCGTCCGCTGAAGATCTAAATGAAGAACAAGCTCTGTCTTTGGATGACAGTGAGATAAATTCTACAAATAACCTCAACGTTAAGATGTCGACTGAAATGGGGGTTAAAGAACGTCGGGACCTCTTCTCAAGCAGTGCTTCTGCAGGTGCCATTTATAGCCAATCAGCTCCTCTTTCTAATAGAAGCTCAGAGAAAGTTGCAGCTTTGAAGCGGAGATTTGAAGGAGTGGAATTTAAAGACGCTTTGGAATGTGGACCTACTTTCCATGATATCCGCAGTAAACCTCGGAAACCTGTCGAATGCGAGGTGCCCAAGATGGAGGAGATCAAGTTGAAGGTAGAAGCGCTGGATGAGACTGCACCGCCACTAGAGGGTGTGTCTGAAAGCGAGGTCTCCAGCTTTCAGCTCGCGAAGAAAGTATTCGAACAGAGTAAATAGATCCACCCAGCAGTACCAAAGACAAACCACCATTGCTCTATATGCTACATTATTGTTTTTAAACAAGACCAAACATTGTAACGAATAAAAGCTATTACCACTTTTTAAACAATGTGCAATTGTACCTCAGAGTCTCGCAACTGACTAATAGCCGAGAAGGTAACAAAGTTTATTTAGCTTGCTGTGCCACGTGGACGCCATCTTAAGTGTTATTGTGATGTTTGGGGTTGAATTTGGAGATGATCAGTGTTGTCTTTTTTACGCACTAACACAATGTTGGCTTTTGTCTTGGAAGAACTGTGTTAACTTGAAAGAGATTGATGGATTGAGTAATAAGGTGTTTATTTTTCAGTGGTACCAACTTCAAATGGAGATGATGCCGTGATACGACCTACCAGCTTTCAGATTCCTCCTACTACGGCAGAGGATATTGCAGCAAGGAGACCTAGTAAGGTCCTTAGTAGGCAAAGCAGTCGACAGAGTGTGAAATCCCTCATTGAGACTATTGAGAATGCTGGGAAACCTTTAACCAAGTCAAGTAGGGATTAAAAAAAAGGTTTTACTTACACTGGAGCTAATTATTTCTGATATTTGAAGGTAATGGTTGTTCTCGTAGCAGCTCAACCTCATCAATCAACTCTTTGGCATCGTTCACTTCCGATAAAACACCAGCAACACCTCCTTTGACCCCATGTAAACCTCCAGAGTGGTTGGAAAGTGGTAAACCACCCCCAAAAGAAGTCCCCAAGACTAGAGATTGGTCTAAGGCCATTGTATCTGTGAATGGTATGCAACTCTTTTTACCCTAGGTTTTGAACTAACTCTGTATTCGTTCAATGGTGATTATAGATAATTGCCTTGGGAAAACCGACACCGCCAAGAAAGAAGAATCTCTTAGGGACTCTATTCTGCAAACTACAAAAGCTCTGGATTATTCTCGCAGGAATAGTTACTCTGAAAGTGACAGGAAGGATCCTTTAAATAGTTTGATTAAAAATGGCGGCTCTAAACGCAATGCCCTACTGAAATGGTGCCAGAGCAAGACTGTGGGCTATCGAAACATCGACATTACCAATTTTAGCAGTTCCTGGAACGATGGACTTGGTTTCTGTGCTCTTTTGCATACTTATCTACCTGAAAGGGTCCCCTATGATACTTTGAAGGCCCAAGAGAAGAGGAGAAACTTTTCGATTGCTTTCCAAGCTGCTGAAAGTGTTGGTATACCTACTAGTTTGGTTAGTATCAGTTTAACCTATGTACCTATTAACAGTTTTCCTGGTAAACAGTCAATGTTTGGTGTCATGTTCAATGTTTTAGAATATAAATGAAATGGTTCAACATGAACGTCCGGATTGGCAGCTAATTATGGGTTATGTAACAGCAATCTACAAACACTTTGAAGCATAGACAACCCGTCTTACATTCAACTGAATGCATCACTCTTACCGACTGAAAAATGCTCAGTTTTCTACAGGTCTTTACAAGTTTCCATCAATTTGAACAAAAAGACAACGCTCATTATGCATTGTACTTATATTATAACAAATTTATTTATTGCTTGCGCTCGGGCACGTTTCAGTGTAAGTATATTCTAGTCGCGTTGTGTATAAAAAATGTTTACAATTACATATTTCATTGTATAATGACTATTTAAAGTGTTAGAGTTAAATTAGTTTATTTAAAACTGTAGACGGGACAGATTCTTTGTAGCGTCAACACTTTTATTTGATGTATTCTGTGAATTACCCGCATAAATGGCGCTGCGAAGCTCTGTAAATATTTAAAAACGATGCTGAAGTCTTCGCGGTACTCTCAAAATTCAAAATGTCACAGCGTAAATAATTGCACATCGCCAAAATCCTCTAAAAAGCCAACTTACTTTTGAACCATGTTATATCAACGAGTTCAATCATCACAGATTGCTGACTATCCACTCTTGAAATTTCGTGACATCACTGAAGACGAAGTACTGCGAAAAGTCACAACTTCTGTCTTTGGCAATGCTCATGGAGACTATGCCTCGTAAATACCAGCGACCATGAAGTTCCATGATGAACCCACCGCCACTGTCGCCATTACAAGGACCTGATCCATTTTTATAACCTTCAAATGAATCCCGAGCGTCATGAGTTGATAATTTGATAATTTGGTTAATTCTGTCTTACCTGCACAAAATGTTCTTTCGGAAGTTATCTCCCGGAAAGTAAAGTGCGACCTTAAGCAATCCTCCTGGCTGACTACTGGGAATAGCACTTGTTTGGGTTCTGGTGTGATGAGATTATCATGTTCGTCCTTTCCCCAGCCTACAACTATCCCTGGAAAGCCTACAATTTTATCTAGGGAAGTATCACCTCTCCAGAGACAAATAGGACGGATTAGTTTAGTGTAGGCAACTTTTTCACCAAGCAGGATCATTGCAATATCCCCGTCAGCGGACATTGCTTTGTAATCACTGTGTACCAGGACCCGTTCAGCTCCAACAAGGCGGGAGCCAGTGACTGACGTCCATTTGCGGATATTGTGTTCACCCACACGCATGAAAATCGTCTCTGCTGAAAGGATACTGGATCCTTGCTTGACACAATGTCCAGCTAGAAAGCAACATATACTAGGGTCACATCACGTTTGAACTAAAATAATAAGGACTGTACCTGTTATGATATGCTTATGCGATATCAACGTCGCACCGCATCTAAACTCTGGTCCTAGGGTCTTAATCTCAAAAATTGCCACTAACCATGGATACACCCCTTTCTGAACATTCCTCCCGTTGGCAACCAACATGTTACTATTGACTCTAATCCCACATGAGTCATCGTTAAGTCCCCAATTGTTAAAACCTCTTCTGTCCGGAATAGGGTGTGGTGAAAAGACCTTTCCTGACGCTGGTTCAAGGTCCCCAGTTGGTATAAATGTTTCGGTTGGAGGTGCCCTCGAAGGAAGAGGTTCCATCGGTGCAGGTTGTTCAGTTGTGGTGGTTCTAGGAAAGATATTCATGGGAGGAACAGGATTAAAGTCTATTATTGATATTTCTGGTTGGGATGATGTACCAGTAGAGGCATAATTAGTCATAGGATCCAAACGACCTGTGGGGTAATTACCCCAGCCTGGAGAGATATTCAGTTTGAGTGTATGATGTAGATTGATTGTTGTAAGGATCCTGACTGCTTTAACTAAAAACGAAAAAACATGACAATAATTTATTTCATTCATCTTTTAACGTTTTTAGCGTGAGATTTTTATCTTACTGTCAATAGGAGGTCCTTGGCATACCAGTTGACCATTTAGGATCACTTTTGTTACTTTAGGAGGATAGTTGAACCATCTAGGAAAGATGATCTTATACATTATCGGTTTTCGTTGAAGGATGTTTTGGATTGTTTCATCTTTTGATGCGGCAAGGAGGAGTTCGCCATTGTAACCCTAAAATAATCATGGATTACTGAATTATTTCCCGTTTGGGAATTCTGATAATCTACCTGGACTTGATTTCCAACTGATAGCTCCACATGTAGTTGTATATTGGTGCAATCAGGGCAGTCTACTTTTATAATCCCGTATTGTAAGACGCCATCTTGTCGGATGTAATTAAATGTGTCTGAACATGGGGATGTATATAAATCATCGACTATTCCCAAATGGATTGCGTGGAAAGCGTAAATTGTTGGGATCAATACTCCAAGGAATCCCAGAAATGACAGGGTGATCATTTTACCGTTGATTTATTTTATGATTTGTTGGCCACAACAATATTCGCTGCAATTGCACCTTATTTATTTCCACAATCTTGTAATTTGGTATTAGTAAGTTTCTGGGGTTTTAGGGTTAAGTTTCAGCGTGGTAGAGTCTACCTTAGAGGATCACTGTGTGATAAATGATTGTCAACAATTGTAAACTAACAAAACTCGCGAAATATGTAAATCTGGGTGGCTGAGG
>JAODGC010046003.1:0-14969 GCA_027574925.1 Ecitoglossa quadriceps | reverse complement strand
ATCACTGTGTGATAAATGATTGTCAACAATTGTAAACTAACAAAACTCGCGAAATATGTAAATCTGGGTGGCTGAGGAGATAGAGAGAGAGAGAGAGAGAGAGAGAGAGAGAGAGTAAGATTGAAACAGCACATGTCCGTACGATGATCCATCACCGACTGTACAGGAACCAACCGGTGTGAGCGACGTAATTACTTTGTGGTAATCGTGAAATGATGGTCATTATTCTCACGAGATGTTGGAATCTGTAGCTGGACAACCAGCTTGACTCTCATGCTTAATAACTCATATACTCAATGATTAGCGATCAATGCACGTTGTAACACAACAATCACAACAACTTGTGATTACACTGACACTACATCCGTGGAATTTGAAATTAAGCTTCCGAAAAATGGTGATAGCTTTTTGTAAGCTAACATGGGTATTTATAGGATATTCCGGGTAGTAGAGAGTAAATTATTTTGTATGGGTTATATGAAATGAGCTTCCAATTGGACTGCTCGTTGAAATTCATAAACCAATATTTGCTACTTCTGGTTTTACTACTATTATGTCGCCACAATAAAAATTGTTTGTGGTTTAGGTTCATATAAGATGACAATGATAACAAAATTGAGAACTTGTGCAATTTCCAGCCCATTATACATTTATTAATTACAATCTTTATGAGCTATTCCTCGAAATCATGTTCGCACCACGTACACGACTTGTTTACCAATTGATGACATCGGATCTCACTTGAAAAACTTGACATTAAACAATGCCCTCTTTCAATTCCATCAAACCGCAATAACTCTAATTTGTATGTTTTCAAGCAGCATGTAAACATTTGAAACTTCCAACGCATTGCCATGTTCACTTATTTGTTTGCGAGTACGATTTATGGGTCTTGGGTATTCACAGCAAACCCAAGGCGTGGCTGTGACTTAAGTTGTGGTTTGCATTGGCGTACTTTTTCGTGGCTTTGATTGCTTTGAACTCTGACGTATTTCGTAAGGCTGATGACATCACTCATTGGAAAACAATTCAATTTCGGCGACAACCAAACCAGTTCCTTAATATTCCAAGTATGTAAATTCTGCGCGCAGACAATTTCGATGCAAAGCATTCACAGCAATGAGATGATAATGATTTGAACAACTAAGATTGTTATATGATTAATTGCAAATCACAGCGTTGCGTGAGAGATGTTGATTGGCACTGACGGAATTCCCCAAGACATTTATTTGCTTCACTTGCAAGCACATTTCGCAGCTAATTATTTTGATTGGGAGTAATCCTTTCGAGATATAACTTGATTGATTATTACTGTAGCAGTTGGGCAATCTGTTAGAACCACTTGGTATCAACAAACTCGCAACCGCTTCTAAGTTATTATAATTTATTAAAACTTGTATGCGGATCCCAAACGGATGTCGCTTTGCTTTGTAGACCGCGCCGACAGTCGTTGATTAACGCAGCTAGGATGAACATCCTATCACCATTAAGCTGATTAAGCCGAAGAAAACCTGATTGGAATATTGCCAACTCGATAGAACCGAAGAAAGGTGCACGAAAAACATGTTCCAACTAAGTGATGACACTAAATTAGCCAGTGGTTGGTGTAAATTGTGTTTTTATTTATTAGCAGTGGTTACTTTACTCGAGGTTAACGCTGATGTTACTTGTGGGGGATTAGTATCCCGCGAACCTTCTGCAATACCAGGCTGTGGGCCGATAACTGTCGTACGGATACCCTCAGATGGATCAGGGAGGTATAATATGGTTTTGAATGCTTCCATGCCAATTTATTCGAATGAGGTGAGTTTTCACATTATGATACATCACCAAATATCACCAAAGAAATTGTTGATTTTTTAGTATTTTTTGTTTTCGGAGATTTTTAAGCGAGATTTATTACGATATCTTATATTAGGAAGCTAGTTTCGGCTTGTTGTCTTGTCCAGTCTGGTTAGTTATTATCATTCAGACAGAAAGCAATTTTAATAATCTTCATTTCAAATTCGCTGTCTGGTTTCTTCTGCAAGCAGTACTTTCCGAGAAAATGGGGAAATAAAAAGCCAAAAGTTCTGAGAGTCACTCAGGCCTGAGCAAATCGGTAGCATTTTTGAGAGGTTAATGTTATTTCCTTTGATATTTTTTAGAATATGGACGTCCAGTTAGAAAACGAAGATGAAGTCAAACGTGGCACTGCCAGTTACCTAAAATACACCGTATCTCATCCTGAATGCAATAAGGAAATTTTGGTAACAAACCTTCTCTTCAACAATCGAGTGCTCTGTCGGAATGCACCGCATACACTGTCCCCACAGCAACCAGTTACAAAACTCTATCATCAAAGCACTCATCACGGCCAGAGGAACAATAATGTCAATCAAGATGCACCCAGTAATACTTTGAATGGCAGTGGGAATAAAGTATGGTTAAACATTGGCGACATTGAAAATTTCCAACAAAATGCCCAGATACCACCTGGATATCAATTTGCTTTTGGTGGGTTGCAGAATAACTTAATACCGAGTTCAGGCGTTACTTCCCAAGGCTTCATAGGAGAGGGTTTTGGTAGTAACCCGTTCTTGGCTACATTCTCGACTCCTACCCGACCAGCTAGTCCTACGAGTCCTACCCAGCCGACGCGCCCTACATTACCATTCCAAACTTCCCAGTTGACGCCATCGCAACAAGCTCAGGTGAATCGTTGGCAGGAAGTTTTCAATAATGGAAATTTCTTTAATGCTAACCCTTTTTTGAATGCTTTCAATGGCCAGCCCGGTTTACCTGATAACAATGTAAACCTTGGAAACCCTGGGACGAACGTAAATGTCGACAATAGAGCACCTCAGCCAACACCGGATGATACTGATATCAACTCAATCTGTGGACATTCCACAGTGGCTCTAATCCAAGGTGGGACTAACGCTCAACCAGGAGAGTTCCCTTGGTTGGGTGGATTGTTTATAAGATCCGGAAATACTTATTTATGTACCGTGAATCTTGTTAGTCAACGTCATGCAATCACAGGTTTCTATTTTTTGCCCTTGGCCCATAATCCGTGCATCAATTCTATTCTTTTACAGCTGCCCATTGTTTTACCAATCCCGAATCAGCAGAAATTTACGGTATACTTTGGGGCCATCCTTCTCGAGGTGTAGACAAGTACTATATGCGTTTGAGAACCATCAGACTTCATCCTGCTTACAACTCCACCAGACTCCTTCATGATGTGGCCATTGCTTTTCTAGCCGATACAGTGACTTTCTCTATATCCCTGAAGCCCATTTGTATGTGGCAGATTGGAAGAGAAGGCGGTTTGATGGGAGTGAACGGGATGGTCGCAGGTTTCGGCCCAGATTACACCGAACTTAAGAAGATTGACTTCCCGATTGTGTCCCAGGAGACATGTAGGGCTTCTAATGTGATTTTCCATTTCCAAACATCAGATTATACATTCTGTGCTGGTAGTTACATTTAACTAATACCTATAACAATCAGTTTTCTGTAATTTTAATTTGTTTTCTTTGTTTCAATGGCTTTAATTTGTGTGTTTGTGTTATAGGAAGAAGAAAGAGTGATGAAGGGCCTTGTAAAGGTGACAGTGGAGCTGGATACATGCAATGGGTCGAGGACAGGTTCTTCTTGCGTGGATTAGTGTCGAGTAGCCTTAATGCGAATGGCAATTGTAATTTGAAGGAGTATATCATTTTTGCGGATTTGTCCAAGGAAATTCAGTGGTTACAACGTACAATTACATAGTTGAGGCATAATTGTAGTTATTTCACCCAACATAGACAGTCAAAACTGACTACACTACGTAAAATCCACGATTCCATTAATAACATTTTGTGGTTCAAATGAGGAAAACATGATTTACATTATGTAGTTCACTATTTACTATTTAGTCAGTATTTAAATATAATTTAAAACCGCAATAGAATAGATGAGTAATATGTTTAATTGACTGTTGAACGCGTTATTCATTTTTTTAGCATTGGAGACTTTTGTTCTACATGAAGTTTCGATCATTATAAACTATATGTATTTATTAAACTAGTAGTAAATAGATGCCAGCACAAAATGTCGAAATAGATGAATTTCACTATTATTGCATTTATTATTTGTAATACTTTCAAGTTTTATGTTAGATAAGAAGAATTGGTTTCAATATAAGAAACTATTATTTTTGTCGTTGGAATCAATATTTCTAAACTTGTTTACGTTTATTCTTTAAAAGTTTGAAATATTTAGTTTACAAACATAACCCTCTCATAATCCGCATCGAAATTTAATCGTTCGTCTGGGTTCTTCCCAGTGTGTACTTATAATTGCTAATAATTTACAATAATTACGTGTATATCACGGATATATATTTCATTAGTGTTGGTTCTATATAATTTGCGGTAAGCATATCAGTTTTCTTTTAGTAGAAAAGTATTGCATAGTTCATTGTTTGCGAAGTGATGTTTACCTTCTTTACATTTCTAATATATTTCTTTTTTAGATGGCGTTTTTTGCTGGAATGGTTGACCTCACAAACAAACCCTATCGCCAACGACGCGATCGAGAGTTAGAAAACGCTCGTCGAGCTCAGTCAGCTGCAAATCGTCTTGATGCTTGGAGTGCACGCACTCGGTATTACGAACGTTGCGAACGAGAAAATAGCAAATACGAGCAGTTTACATCTCCTAGATATTACGAAGAGAACAGCAAACAATATGAAGCGCTATGCGCAAAGCGACTTAAAGAAGAAACACTCGAGAGACGACGTAATATCTTAAGACAACTCTTCATGGAAGAAGAACAAGCATTGGATGTTGAACAAATGGTGGCCAAGTGTACTCTGAAGTCTTGGGATCATGAAGAGAGAGTAGATTACAGAGGAGATCAAGTGCCTACACAGTTGCTAAAGAAAGTCTATGAACAGAAATGGAGTGAAAAAGAAATGAAGCAGGAAGAGGTGAAGGAGAATATAAAAGTTGCCTTTGGTAAAAGGAGAGTGAAGACAGCTGAAGAACAACAGCAGGAAGCACAGGAAGTGGAGGATAATAAGAGGAAGGAGAAATTTATGATGGAAAGGGATGTCTTATTGAGGAAACTGAAGGACGACATTTTATTAAAAGAAGAAAGGTCTGAGAAACTCAAAGATGAAATGGAGGCTTTCAAGATGAAAATTGCTGAGGTACAAGACATTGAAGATAAATACCATACAATTCAAGTAGATAAATTTGGTATTAATGAAATCTCTTTGAATAAGCAAAGAATTCACACAAAGAAAATAGAATTGAAAGCTTCTCAAGTCAAAGAACAACTATCTGCTGAAAGTAAATTAATCAAAGACATTCAATGGTCGGACTTATTCCACCAACTACCAGATTCCTGTCTAAAGCTAAAATTACAATCAACAATGTCTAAGCTGCTGGGTCTTTTGAATAATCATGAGGAGATGGTTAACACACGAATGAAGTATGTGGCAATTGTTTTCAGTTGTGAGGCTGCTCAGGTTTTCCGCACTTTTGAAACAGACTGTAAACTGGAAGAAGAGAAGAGGAAAGAACTGTTGAGTAGTATATTCCAGGATTTAAAACAAGCAGCAGAGGATGTTTTACGAAAATTTTCAGAGCGGAGGCAAAGATTATTGGCGGAGCGTCAGGATATGGTGCAGAAGTTTGAAAGACAGGTGGTTGAAGCAGAGCAATGGGAGCTGAGAAGAGAGAAGATGAAAGCAGAGCTGACTGCTGAGCAGAAGAAAAAGGAAGAGAGGAAGAAAGAGTTTGAGAAGTTGAGGAAGGATGAGGAGAAGCTGAAGAATGAGATTTTTCGGATGCAGAGGGAGATAAGGGGAAGACAAAGGTTTTTCCATTAGGGGGTGAATTTGTGATGAGATAATTTGTAATGTAGTGCCTTAAGATATTTCGTGTGATTCAGGAGATTTTACACATATTATAAAGTCTGGTATAGACTAGTACAATAATAAATAATAGTTACTGTTTATATGCAATGTATTTATCAATGGAATGTGATTAGCAGGGTTTTTTCTTTGTAACTCTGAAAGACACAGAGATAATATATATTTTACACAATAGATTGATCAAGATTGAGGTCAGCTGGTTCACTGTGCGGTAGCGGGGTTGCGTTCGTTGCGCGAGAGTCTTAATTCTTTGTATTTAAGTCAGTAATTAAAAATGCTTCGATTAAAATATCAAGTAGCAAGCACTCATTTGATACGTATGTTCTACACGCAACTCGCGCAAGAAATTGGAACAAACAGGTGTAGACATCTTAAGTTCACACTTAAGTAGCAGATAGATCCTTATTTATCGTAGAAGTCTGTAAATAGGTGGAAATCTTCGAAATTGTGGATATCTGTTAAACGAAGAAAATCTTAAATAGATTTGACCGAGCTATTGAAATTAGTTAACTTGAGTTTGTCATAGAGGCAGACACCTGTACTAATGTCCCACTAACACCCGAATCCAATTTCCTTCTCTTGCTTATACAGAGATTTCAGATATCCCAAAACATTTATTGGAACAAAATTGAGTTGCATTATTTTTATAAAAAGTAATTAACGAAGTTTTCTTTAATTACTTACTAAGTAGTTATAAATCTAAACTCAATTATTGCTACTCAAATCGCAGTAATTTATGTTAATTAATTTCATTGGTTTATTATCCCACGCTACCCATTAAGATTTAAAAAGATATTTGAATATCGGTTACTATGCGGAAGCGAGAAATTAGGCAAGGTTGCAAAGGAGCAGCTAATTCCTGTTCCGCATTCCAAGAAATGAACGCGCAAACATTTGAACTGCTACTCGGGAAATGCTAAGGAATTATCTTGCGCCTTAATATTTTGTAGATGATGGTTTACTAAGTTTCATAGTTTTGTTTAAAATTGGGAGACGTGCTGAAACATTAACTTTATTGTTGTATATTGTGGGATAAATTTGTGAGCTGATGTGTATTAGTTCATAATGGAAATGTGATGTTGCTTGCTTAACTGTGATTTTATTGGTACACGAGTCTATAATGTATGTTGTTTTCTTGCTTTTATTTGTATTGTGTTATTGGTTCGATTAGTGCGTGATAACATGTGGATTGCAAATGAATTTACAATTTAAAATATTCAAGTGAATTAACTGATGAATAAACGCTTTCTGCAATAATTAGAGTTATTACAACAATATCAAAGTAAAGTACGGGTTGTTTGATAACAATCAGAATGCATTCCTTTAAGTACACTCAAAGGCGCGATAAATGAATGAGGTAAATTGGTGATTACTGTAAATAAACAAATCCAAATGTAGGTAATTAGAGCATGCTAAGGTCAGAGAAGCAGTATCACAATGAAGGCTATCTCAAGCAGTCCAGCAAGTACAATCCTATCCATCCAACTACGGGCATTACGAAAGTCAAGGATGCGCCGTAGCCGTCCACCTTGAATTTCGGCTCTGCGTCAATTCCGCACACTCGATGCAATGCGCAAAAGTGTATCAGTCAACAGTTTGCAACAAGTGAATAAACGTGCAATGCGACAGGAAGGTGCTTATCGCGGTGTTATCGCCTTCGATGCGTATGATGGGCATGATAGATTAGAGGCGGCTGCTGCGGCAGCAATGCCATATCCTCACCACGTACCGATGCTGCGACGGGTGCTCCATCCAAATGTGCGCCACCACCGCCAGCGGTATGATTGGGATTGTGGGCTAGCTTGTGTGCAGATGGTGCTTCCCGAAGATAAGTCTATGAAGTTGCAGCGCGAATTCAATTCGGTGTGTAAGGCTGAAGGGTTTGCGAAAAGGTAACACAAACACAGAAAGTTACAAAACGAAAATATTTGCTATATTAATCAACAGAGCAATTCTTTACCAAATTCATACGCAAATTTCAAAGTTTGTCGCTGATATCATACTTGAAATTTACGAAAAACGTACACAAATTTTTCACTTTTTAGCTAGAAATAAATTTGCAACAACTAATTATACTTTCAGCACATGGACCATTGATCTTTGCTACGTCCTGCGTCGGTTTGACCACCCACACTCCTTCTACACCCTCACATTAGGTGCTCACATCGGCTACAAGTGCGCTTCATTCTACTCCCGAGTTTTCAACAAGGATGAGGCACGCGTAAATCAACGATTTGACAATGCTCGATCATCGGGCATAGAAGTAAAGTGCGAATCTCTTCCGCTCACAAAAATCTTGGAATGTCTTCAAAATGGCCCGGCCATTGCTCTCACAGACTCTACCAAATTAGCGTGTAACATGTGCAAGAAAAACCGACTGTCCTCAGAACTTCGAAAATGTTTACCAATCCCAGTACCAACGCCAGCTTACGTAGGGCATTACATTGTGCTCTGTGGGTACGATTTAGCAAAGAGGACAGTGTACTACAGGAATCCTGCATGCCACGATCGTAAGTTAGCAGAAACAGAATGTAATTGGACTGAGAAGAGATATGTAATATATAATTTGCATTCCGAATTTGATATTTTCCTTCCAGATTACTGTGCAATGTCTCTGGGGACTTTTGAAGAGTCTCGATGTGCATTTGGGACAGATGAAGATATAATTTTCGTTGAAAACTCACCGGTAAACAGGAAATCATTAAAATTAAAGGAGGCACCTTGAACAACAGCGGCATCTTGACTGGGACGGTTCCTACTTGGGTTAAACACTAAAAAAACAAATGCAATAATATTAAAACAAAAAATAATGGTAATTACAGATCATCATGATTTGTAATTCTTTAAATGAATACCTCAGCGAGGCCCCATAAAGTTCCACTGGTTTTCTAGTGTGCGTTGTGCGTGGTAACCCTTTGTTCCTGCACGTTTTTCCTTAATACCTTCTGGAATGGAACCTTGATTAATCTGGAATGCGAAGCAGTACCGCACCGTTCGAATGAAACGCTTACTGTGTAAATAACGAAGAAACTCATGGAATAAAAATAACAGTTGCTATCGTCCAACAGAAACAATCCAAAGATGTACATTTCAAAAGAATGAAAATAATATTCAGTAAACACTCACCATAAATGTGAAGATCTAAAACACTTTACTATAAAACCACACAACTCTTCCACTGGACCCTTGAGTTAGAAACTGAAACAACACAGAAAACAATTAAAATCCATTTTAATAGTACACAAATTACCTCAGTCACATACGAATCCTCTTCTTCATCAATCTTCGTAGCCCTCCTCGATCTCTAATCCTATCGTCCATGGCCCAGGCGTCCGTCATCTTCCTTCTTGACGTATTTGCATTTTAACAATCAAAATTGCCCCAATTTATTATTTTTTTGTTTGTTATTATTATATTACCCCATCTGCTCTTTTGTTTTTTCCTTCTCGCCATTACAATCGTTAACAATCAATATTAGTATTATAAAATATACAATATACATATTTATGAATAAACTGTTTCAATTGTTTTTCTTTTCTGCATTTTTTTGGCAAACTTTTTTATTCGTGTTGTGTGCAAATAATTTTTTTTTTGCATCTTTTCTCTTTTCTCACGATGGGGCATCTTTTCATTTTTTCAAAAATTCTCTCACATATTTCGTTAACAAACTCAAGGCAATTCTTGAAAGCACAACCATAAAACTAAGCATGTCGTGTGTCTTACAGATACAAAAGAAACCAATTACAACTAATCATTTCCAAAAATGCGCATTGCTAAAACGCGTCAACTAACTAAAACCAAACGTATTCAAAAGCATTCATGACGATGTGCATCATAAAACACATTTCATTCCCAGTAACATCCTGTATACGCAGCCGTTATGTAGTGCAGCTCCGCTTTGTACATAAATCAACCATAAGTGTGTTCCGTGTTGCATATTTACATGTTCGCTTAACATCTAAAAGAGCAAGTTCTTTATCGACGCCAGGAACGATCCTCACTCTCCTCTTCTTCTTCCTCGTCATCCTGTAGGAGGACATCTTCAGCGAAATCCGCATCAGCTCCTAGACCACCGTCAACAGCGTCGTCTTCATCTCCATCCCCATCCAGAAGCTGCTCATCATCAGACTCACCTACCAGCTCCTCACCTCTGGCATTAGTGGGTAAGGCAGGACGGGTTTGCACTGCCCAAGTGACACTCAACGTACGGTCAGCAAAATGGCGTCCTTTAGCTAAGGCATGCTCTGCTTCCTTCCGGGTACGGTAAGCTACAACTACACTTGGCAACGCATCATCCGCGTCACACTCAACAATCTCCCCAAAGTGTCGAAAGTGGGCTAAAACTGCTGCGTACTCATCGCCTTCATACCCACTGACAAGAAGGCGAGTTGGACGATGATCCACAGCATGAGGTTTCAAAACTTGCCCTGAAACCAAGCCCGAACGAGCAAGCAGTTAATAAACAATCATAACTTCTCTAACAACATCAAACATATACCATCAGAATTCATATTATTTTTAACCAGCTTATGTCTCCCGAGTGGATTGAATCTACGTGCACCACGGCCACGTCCTCTGCCTGATGCTACGATAAGACCACCACCTCCCGGGAGCACAGTGTTGACTCCTGTTTTCGCCTTAAGTTCCCAAAGTTTCTTTTGGAGTTCAGTTGTGTCGACACCTTCAGCTTGCTTGCTGATGAGGTCAAGCTCTGCATCGAGAAGCTCTTTTTGCATGGCTTCTTTGCTCCGTTTGGGTGGGGCAGTTGTAGGTGGTACGGAGGCGGCTTTCATTGTCATCACAGCTTGCGCGAGGTCTTTTTGGATTACCTCGATGGACTCTTGAGACTTTTTAATGGTTTGCCTCAGGAGGTC
Source organism: Ecitoglossa quadriceps (assembly GCA_027574925.1). Lineage (NCBI taxonomy): Eukaryota > Metazoa > Arthropoda > Insecta > Coleoptera > Staphylinidae > Ecitoglossa > Ecitoglossa quadriceps. The sequence goes on along the minus strand of JAODGC010046003.1, from coordinate 4,187 downwards.
ACGTTGTGAGCCAGCAGGGCCTACGAGAAATATGGACAACATACAGAACAAATAACAGCAAGCTATGTTACTTACATTTCTCCAGCTTTTCAATCAGCAACTTCTGCTGTGCAATCTGTTTCTCTAACAAATCCTGCTTCCTTTTACGAAGATCTTGCGTCAACTTTCTCTTCTCTTCTTGGTTCTTTTTATGCTTTTCCTTTGCAGCCAACAACTCTTGTTTCTTCTTAACGGCTGCATTCAACTCCTCTGCCCTTTGAAGAGCCGCCTGTCTTTGCTTCTCTTCCCTCTGCGCAATCACTTCCTTATCTTCCTCCTCTGTTACCTCATCAACTGGGTTATTCGCAGCCGTATTCTCTTTCTCCTGTCCAGTTTGTACCATATTCAAGAACTTATTTGAATTCGGAGGCACATTCACACCTTGTCCCCCCAACCTCTCCTTGATAGATCGCGGTGGAGCTACAACCACTTGCACATCTTTCCCATCAGGAATACCACCACCTTGACCCACAGCACCTCCCGAGTGCCAGAATACTTTGATGAATCTATTGTTCAACACTGCTTCAGTGCTCCGATAGGCAACATTTGCCTCAGCGTGACTAGAGAACGTGACAATGGCTGCTTCCGGATCTCCTTCAAACGACACCTGAATATTGACAATCTTTCCAAACTTGGCGAAGTGGTTATTCAAATGGGTGATGTTGTTGAGACCAGTAGGGACCTTTTTTAGCTCCAATGAGCAGTTGGATAGGTTCTTACGTGCGCCAAGGCGATTGAAATCGAATTGTTTCTTCTTAAAACCACCGATAGCGGGCCCATCCGGTTGATAGCCACCAACTGGTAATGGAGGACCACCACCAAAGTACTTCTCCATAGGTGGAGGCGCTTCACTGCCGAGAACTGGGACTGCAATGAGTTCACGTTGCATGTTATTAGGCAGAGGCATTGATTGCGGCGGGCCACCGCCCTGGAATGGTCCCATAGGCATCTAGAACAATTCAGTATTTAATACACTTGAAGCTTATGGTGCTGTTGCAAGATATAACTTACTCTCATTCTTGGTGGTCCTTGATTAATACCACCCCTCCCATGTCCTCTAAACCCACCATGTCCACGCTGATGCCACATCTGTGGCGCTTGCGGATTGTACTCTACAGGAGGCGGTGCTGGCCTCGGCAACATATGCCCTGGTGCAGGCTGTGCTCCTAGAATACCATCCCCATTGCGATACAACACTGTACTCAACGCACTATCTTCCAATACGACCGCATCCACACCATGGTCATAAGGACACATCCCACCTCTCATGCAATACCCTTCTTCGTCATAATCTCGACACCTTCTCTTCCTCGTTGGTTCTTGTTGACCTGGAGCAGTAATAGGTTGTATGACTGCCGATGCCAATTGTGGTTGCTTCCCATCTTCCTCAATAGGCAGTTCTGGTGATCGCGAGCGACTATGTGATCTGCTCCGTGGCGGTGATCGATTCCTATACCGTCCTCCTCTATAGTAAGGACTCTTCGCACGCCAACCACGTCCACGCTCACGCTTATCCTTATCTCTAGACCGGGAGCGTCTACCTCTATCCCAAGATCGTGAACGAGATCTTCCACGGCTTCCAGAACGACGTCGTGGCCTACGGCGCACATTCTTATCCTTGTCTTCCTTTTCTTTGTTATCTCTTTCTTTACTTCCAACGCGTTTCTCATCGTCGCGTTTCATGGCACTTGGGGCTCCTTTACCGTTGAGAGTCTCCGACAATGCGACGATTTCAGACACCGGGATGACTGGTTTGTTCAGTGGAGCCTTCGTCGGCAGCTCGGCTTTTGTCAGGGACGTGCTGCTGGTAGCGTTGGATGCGATGTATGCCTGGTTATCCAGCGTACGGAAGAGTTGATCCACAAATGGTTTTGTTTCTGTTGGAAAACAACATACAAACAAAGTGTTAATTTCAATAAACAGGTTAACCAACATACATAACAACAATATATATGTTTACTTAGTCTATCAATACTTATATCATACCTTCTTGTAAGAACACTTGGAGTTGATTAACCATGCTTGTGTGTAATGCATCTGGCGACTTATCTTTCTTCACCAGCGCAATTACATACTTGGCGAGGGCCTCTGGGTCTGCCTCACATCTGCAAACACTCACATTAAGTATAATTGTTAGAGTGGTAGTAAAAGAAATGAACTTGCTTGGTCTTACATTGGTTTGAGTACAGCAGTCAGCCACGTTTTGAACGCCTCCGGATCCTCGATGATCATCTCGCTGCGTTATGAATTTTGGCGGCTGCTGTGGTAGTCGTCGTTGTCAACATGAGCAACGTACCTGAGGAGTAATGCACTTTAGGTGCTTCACTTAACCACACTCACTTCCACTGAAGCGTAGCACGTACAGAAGAACACAGAAAGCGTAATCGTATAAATGCGCAATGTTTACGCTGCCCGTGCAAGCATTAAGTGCATATGGCTTTCCAACGCACCACACGCACAGTCTTCACTGCCACCAGCGCGCTTTGCGTTCGGGGATGAAATCCAAAATCGCGCTGTCCACGGTGAACTGTCAAAACAGCGTCAAACATTCTCACCATTTTCTATGGCAGCGACAAAGTTAATTTGAAGCGCCATCTAAATGTGCCGAGCGAAGAACTCAAACATTCTACTACTCAGATATAAAAGACTGTACAAAGTAAGGTGAAAAGAGTGGCCTATATTATATACCAAAGAAAGTTTTAAATCATTTGTTGCCGCCTCCAAGAGAAAATACAACCTGACAAAAACACAGTAAACATTTCTACGTCCTTTTCTACTCGCCACTACTTCCATGCCTAGGGATCATTATAAGCTGCGTCAGTGTGCTCCACACTGCCACCTCCAACACATCCAGTTTGCGTTTCATCTGCCCTTAACCCTCTCCCCTCTTCTTTAACCGGTGTGCGTGAGAAGAGCGCACTTCTCAGCGCGCATCACCCCCCAGATTACATAAGCGCCCAATGTGCCGGTCGCGGTTGTCAGCCGCCCGCGCCCGCCAGTGCATCACGCCGCCCTCACGCAGGTAGGCAACCCGTTCGCGGACAACGCGCGCGCCAATCAAACTTTGTTTACTCCCGCGCCGCGCGCGTTATTTATTTCGTTAAGTATTCAGGGACGCTGTGTGAAAAGTGTGGGCAAATGGAGTAACAACCAGCACATCCAGAGCGGCAGAGAACGAGGATTAAGCTATAAAAGGTCTGATATTTGTCTGCTTCAATTTCGAAAATCTTTAATTCATCAACGCAATGTTCGCATAAAGTTGCACAAACTTTATTCCTGACTAATGCGAATATAAAATGCACTAAGGGTGTTCAGAATATTGTAGGGTATAAGTTGGAATATATGTCAGAGCTAGATGTAATATGAAACATATTTTCCAAGAAAACTAGTGAAAACCCTGTGCCAACATAAACTAAATACAATTCATCTTTGATGTTAGAAATGTTGTCTACTTTCTAGGCGTCTAACTCTTTCAATTTAAAAAGCTGAAATTTCAGGTTATCTTTAGGAGACAACATAAATATGTTGTGGTAATATTAAAACAGTATTACTTTGAAATAAATAGAAACTGGAAAACTAATTAAAACCATATAATTCTCATTAAATAATTCAAAAATATTCCATATTGAGGTCAATCTAAATTCTTCTCTTTTCGACATTTAAACATATTCCTGCCAAATACAAGTAATTAGCAACGTTTTTAAATGATTGTAATTAATCCCCACTTGTTCTCAAGGCTCTAATTTATTACCCTCATCTCCTATCGATTGGAAATCATTGCAGTGTTTTATTGTACCGCATTTCCCCTCGATAATCCTCAGTGGTGTTGTTTGCATCATCGCAAAAAACATACTGAATTAAAACGATTATTATTCGTAAACCACACAAGCTAACAATAGACTTCCTCCAGTGTGCGATGGCGTACAAGAAAGGCTTTCAATTAAAATTAGTACTCGGCTTGTTGGCTCTCACAGCATCGTGGAAATTGCTGGCAAGTTGTCTCGTCGTTTCCACCTTCTGACTCCACATGTTTATTCTGTCATATTCTGCTTGATTCGCCAAACTTGGCAAATTGATTTCCCCAAGGTAATTTTTATAGCTTCAGGGTTTCAATTCTAAATAATTTCAAACTTGGTACACTTCAATAT
>JAODGC010045992.1:24518-38348 GCA_027574925.1 Ecitoglossa quadriceps | reverse complement strand
CATTCCACGCATACCAATGTTGGTTCCACATTCCAATACTGAAACGCAAAATACATGGGGGTTTGCGCCGCCTGGTTAAAAGAGACTTGGCTGAAATCCAAACACTAAATGCTATTTTTATCTTGTATAAATATAGCATAATTGTGATTAAGCGCGATATAATTATAAACCATACATGTAGCAAAGTTCATGTTCTTGTTGAATGCCTATAAGCACGATTTTTAGGTAACATGATATGGTTTATACTGAGTTGACTTATCAGAATTCTCGTGATTCATACTTATAATAACTATAAACGTCACGTATGAACGGAGCGAGTTAACAGCTTCCATTGTGCTTGTTCAGTGCAAACTTGGAGCTCGTTGTGTGTCGATAGCTTGATCTTGTTACTGTGAGTAAGTGCAAGGTTTGTGGGTGGAGTGCTCCGTGAATCGGCGTATATCTTCAATTCGATCATCTCTATTTGCAATGAGTAACCGACGGAGTTTGGATAATCATCCATCCGTGGTATCACGCCCGTGTACGATCAGCAGATTTCCACAAGACCCACGAACCCAAAGTGAAGGTGGTACTAGCAATATGCGTAGAATGAAGGGTGGACGGGGAGGACGCGGAGGACGCGGAGAATATGGAGGACGTGGAGAATATGGAGGACGCGGAGAATATGGAGGACGTGGAAAATATGGAGGACGCGGAGAATATGGAGGACGTGGAAAATATGGAGGACGAGGATTTCTAGCGCGTCGACCAAATGGAAGTAAGCGCGGAGGATATGAGAGTGATACTTTGAATCAAATTGGTCTGCACAATATGGACATATTGCTGACAAAAAGCACCGAAGAGACACTGGTTTACCTCATTGCCAATAAGGAAGTCTTGTTGAAACCATTCGGTAGCAAAGATGCAACTCCAGATATTACAGTTACGATGTTTGAAGTATTAAGTAAAGCGATTAACTCGGCATTCAATGAAAATGTGGTATCGTTATTTCTTGCCTTGATAAATGCCAACTTCTTTGATGCTGCGATTGGTTTCATAATGGAGTTACCATTAATTGGCAAACATGGAGCTCAACGGTTTTGGAAGGATCCCGATAAATTTTTCGAAAATCTTATCTTGATTTTAAATACAATGTTGGAGATGCTGCCAAAATCCGCTATGGATATTGTAATGACAGTGGTGAAAGCAATTGCAATAACCATGCCAAATATTGATAAGATACATAGCTTAGTTCTCTCAGAGAAAGTGGGCAAGGATTTTGTTGAATTAAAAGCTTATGTTGAAGATCTTGTTGAGGCTGCTGTTACTAAAAAAACGACGAGCGATGCTAGCAAACAACCACCACCAAGTGACGATTTCCACGGCATTGATGTGTATCCCAGCGTTCAGGAAGTAACCACGCCCTTTTCGCCGTATTTGCGAGAAAATCTTGTTGTGGGAGCATATGACAATGTCCATCATTATTTGGATGTACAGTATCGGCTTCTTCGAGAGGACTTTGTCAAACCACTTAGGGATGGAATATGTTTGTATCTCGCCTTGACAAAAGGTAATTATTTGTTTATTGCTATTTGAGTTTGTCTTGTTAAGTATTTCTTTCATTTTCTTAGAAAACCGTAAAGAAAATTTATCCACTATCAGAGTCTATAACAATGTAGTGTGCTTGAATATAACTGTGAATGAAGACCAGGTTGGTTACGTCGTACAAGTGTTCAGACCCAACCCGACAATCAATATTGGCAATACTCGCCGATTTATGTATGGTTCATTGGTATGCTTGACTCCGGACGATTTTAAAACTATAATTTTTGGCAAAATCATCAATAGGGATGAGGAATTTTTAAGCAAAGGGCAACTAGTTTTAGGCTTTGATTTGGGCGAAAAGTTAGTCACCAAGCAAGTGTACACTGCTGTTGAATCCACTGTGTATTTTGAACCTTATTACCAGGTTCTCAAAGCTTTAAAAGAAATCGACGAAAAACGTTTCCCTCTCAAGGAGTACTTAGTGGACGTGGTTTGCGACCCTAAACTCCCTGCATACCTTGATGGTCACTCAAACTACATATCTGCTAAATACAACCATAAAGTGCAATTAAATGCTAGTCAGGTTTCTGCGTACAATGCTGCTCTTACTAGTACATTTTGCATTGTACAAGGTCCACCTGGCACCGGCAAAACTTATTTGGGGTTACACATTGCCTATAATTTGCTAGCATATAGAGAATTGTGGAATTCAGGACCCATTCTAGTTATTTGCTACACAAATCATGCCTTGGATCAGTTTTTGGAAGGTCTTTTACTTGCTACGAAATCACTGGCGCGCATTGGAGGACAGAGCAAAAGCGAAATATTAAAGGAATATACTCTTAAGAATATCGAGGTCGAGGATCAGGTTCCAGTTTTTCTAAATCGTGCTAAGGAGTTGAGTTTTGCGGAAGTGGAAAGAAGTCGAGACGAGTTGCAAAGGTGTCTTACAAAATTACAGTTTATTGATGGACGACGTGGTATATTAAATTTTTCTCAATTCAATCGCAACGATGTTGACCCCAATTATAATAGTTCTACCTTTCAAAGTGCGTTTCCGGATGAAATATTGTGCTGGTTGTTGTTTGCACCGGATTGTGGAGATCCTTTATTGCATGCACAATACGAGGATGTGACTAAGGTAGGTAAATGGACTCGACTTCAGGACAGCGGATCTTATACTTTTACTTTTTCAGAAATTATTGAAAGCGTCGAAAGACGAAGGTATTTATATTGACAGAGAAGAATTAGATTATCCACTCAATGGTGCGGTATTCTCAAATTTGTTGTATAACAAGCAAAGGTCAGAGAAATCGGTAGATATACTATGCATTCATGAAATGGCAGCAGAAACAGATAGATTATCAGAACAGCTTTATGGAATGTGTCAATCTAATAACTATTGCTTAGGTTCCGTGGAATATTTAAGCAAATCGCATGAATTACTTCAGCTTCGCATTCTCCATCTTTACATCTGCCAAAAATTGCTTATGATTTCTGCTCAACCAAAAGATGTTCCGGTGCGGGTGGATTACGAATACCCGGAATTGATGCCCCCAAATGATCGGTGGATTCTGTACGGCAACTGGATCCATCGCTACGCAGATGTATTGAAGAGAGATTGTGTCGCCATCGACGAATATTGCCGTAAATCATTCAAGAAGTATTCTGAGAATAGGGATATGGTAAATTTGCATAAATTGAAACGTGTTCATGTGGTTGGAATGACGACTACAGGAGCAGCACGCATGTATAAAACTCTTCAAGCATTAATGTGCCCCATTGTGATTGTCGAGGAGGCAGCTGAGGTGCTGGAAGCCCATATCGTTACAGCACTAAGTCCATGTTGTCAACATCTCATACTAATTGGTGATCATAAGCAATTGAAACCAGCCACTGCCGATTATACACTAACTAAAGAGTATAATCTTGGAGTGAGTTTATTCGAACGGATGGTGAGGAATGGGTTGCATTGTCATACCTTGGATGTACAACATCGCATGAGGCCGGAAATTGCTAAACTGATCTGTCCGGTGATATATCCATCACTCAAAAATCACCCATCCGTTTATAAGCATCCAAAAATTCGTGGACTTGCAGCACCGCTGTACTTTCTCACACATGAACATCGCGAGACTGAGTCTCACGATAGAAGCAAGGAAAATTACTTCGAGGCAGAGTATATCATACAACTCGCTCGTTATTTGGTTCAGAACAAATATGAAGCATCGCAGATTACCATCATTGTGGCGTATTTCGGACAATGGGTTGTGGTGAAACGCAATAAGAACGATTATCCCGAATTAGAGGATATTCGTATTTGCGTTTTGGATAACTTCCAGGGAGAAGAAAATGACATCATTTTATTGTCGCTAGTGAGGAACAATGAAGAAGGCAAAATTGGTTTCTTAGCCTTAGAGAACCGAATTTGTGTGGCGCTATCACGTGCTAGGTATGGCATGTATATTTTGGGTAATATGAAACAATTGTGTGCAGCGAGCAAGGTATCATGCTGAAAGCATAACATTATTAAGCTCTTACTATATTACATTCTATGGCTTACAGATTTGGACTAAGATTTCCGAAAGATTTAGCGAAAACAATGCCCTAGGTTCATTCATTACGGCTCAATGCCAAAATCATCCTGATACATTAACACAACTCGGGGATTTATCTGATTTTAAGAAAGTGCCTAATGGAGGATGCTTAGAATTATGCCAAAAGGTCTTGCCATGTGGCCACCCATGTCCTGAAATCTGCCACGATATGTCTTTGCATGAGACGTATGAGTGCATGCAACAATGTCAAAGGTAGATGAAGATGGAAAACCAAAATAATTTGTGCATTGGATTAGATTAGTTCAGAAATGTATTATTTGTAGGAGTGTTTGCGGATTAGGTCATCTATGTTCGCGTACATGTTCCAAGAAATGTGGCGAATGCATGGTACCGAAGGAAGTAACTCTAAAATGCGGCCACTTGTGTGAGATTCCATGTTCCGCAACTGTAGATTCCTTTTCTTGCTCCGAAATGGTTCAAACTGTACTTCCTTGCGGACATGAAGCAAACAAACCATGTTCAATTGATGCTCTTCAATTTGATTGTTTTGAGCGTTGCGAGGCACGAATTGAACCATGTGGGCATGCGTGCAATCTTACCTGCCATGTAAATAAAGACCCTCACCACGAGCAGTACATATGCCTAAAAAAATGTGAAAAAATTGGTAGGGAATGTTCGCTTCCTGATGGAGAGAAACACCAATGCCCTGATCGGTGCGGAAAAGCATGTGACTTATGCAGGGTAAAGGTAAAGAAGACACTTCCGTGTGGCCATCGCTTCACATTAGAGTGTTATAAAGACTTTCAGGGCATAAAATGTAAAGAGCCTTGCAAGCGCACTCTACCAGATTGTGGCCATCAATGTTCAAAGAAGTGTTTTGAAGGGTGCGAGCCATGTAAAGAAATGGTACGTATAAAATGCTTTTCGTTATTCTCCTCATTTGTTCAATGTTTTTCTAAGGTCATCAAAGTTCTTGGGTGCGGCCATACATGGGATGGGCCATGTGGGACACCAATCACTAGATTGAAGTGCACACACAAGAAATGTTCGAATGTATTAATATGTGGACATCCATGTCCCTTGCCATGTGCAGAACTATGCACTGATGCAAAATGTCTAGTGACAGTGCCATATGAGTTGCAATCACCCTGTGGGCATAACTTGAATGTTCCTTGTCATCAAAGGACCGAGAAGCTAATTGACTTTAACATATTGACGAGGTGTGAGGAAAAATGCGGTGCTGTTTTGAGTTGTGGACACATTTGTCCCGGGAAATGCGGGCAATGTATTTTGGGACGATTTCATATGGCATGCAGTGAAAACTGTGAAAAGCATTTAAGCGGTACTCTGTATTGCGGTTCAGATATATTTGGCAGGGGTTTACGCTGTGAGCACAATAATTGTAGGGCTCACTGCATGGAAGAGTGCAGTCGAGGTTGTGTGCATCAACAATGTACCAAATTGTGTTTTGAAAAGTGCGATAGGGAACCCTGTTTGGCAGATTGTTCTGAGATGTTAACATGCGGTCATAGGTGTAGAGGATTCTGCGGAGCTGTTTGCCCACTCAAATGTCCGAACTGTAGCAATGAGGGGTATAGTGCAAAAGAAGATATGATTTATGTTTACCCGAGATGTGGGCATACCGTTGAAATTGAAAGAGTTCCTCTCGCTGACAGAAAGCGCCATCATACAGTTATTTGTACAAGGTGTTTAAGACAATCTAAAACATCAATATTACGGTATAGACATGGGACATGTAATTACGGTGACAAAGTAACACGCATCGATATAAATAATGTGGAACGTTTCGTCCATTCCAGACACAGCTATTCACACTATAAATCATTGAAGGAAATCGAACAGTTCTTTAAAAGAAAGAACATGGGTTCTCGAAAAATTAGGTTAAACCAATCGAGATCTTATTTCTTATGCTTACGGGTAAGATTTGAAATATTCCAAAACCTTTGCTGCGCCTACGACAAAACTACATATGAGATGAATGAGGCAGACATAGTAAAAATGTGTGCTTATTTCTCAGCGATTTGTCGCAGACTCGCGGCACCCAAAGTTTTCATAACACAACGTGAAGTAAACGATTTTCTTACTGAAATCAAGCGCTGGAACAATGTACCAATGAGAAATGGGCGGCCAGTATTAGAAGATTTCTTATTTGAAAACAAACAGTTGGATACAATGACTCTGAAAATATGAATACTATTAATTACTAATGAGATTTGGAATAGGTTTATTAAGTTAGTTTGCAATTGTACTTGTACAACTTGTACTTGGGTTGGCTTGGGTTTGCCACACTCTTACCCCATAGGATTAGATGACACGTTGAATTCCAAAGTAGAGGACGGGAGTAGTCTCGGTCTTCTTTATTGAGTTGGATAGAAATAATTGGGCCTTGGGCCAGTTTCATCACGGCGCAACATAATTTTGGCTAAAGTCGTAAATATTTAGGTAGGGTATGTGCCATTAGTAATCCTAATTATGCTCTGTGCACATGTCAGTCATAATAAAAAAACCGTTACTGTAGAAGATCAAAAACTATTTTGATGTGTTGCGTGACTACAGAATCGGAGCAAATTTTGTCCCATTGGCACTAGGTTACGACGAATCACGGTAGGCCAAAATACTTCGTTTGGTAGTACCATCATCACTATTATTAACAGACAGGTTTTAAGTAAAGCCAGAATTTAATTCATTTTTAAATGCCGTCCCATTAGTGGCTGCACACTCATATTAAGATACCATTGAATAGTCTCAAGTTTTGAGCAAGTTTGGAGGCTATATTCAGAATTAGATGACGTGGGCCTTGGCACTTAACCCAATTCAAAAGCAAAGAGAGACAGTTGTAAAAATCATATATACAAATTTTGTGGGCGAAGTTCATATCTCCTAAACAAATGTAATGAGAAATTAGTCTCATATTATTTTTCTACCAGAGAAGGTCTGCAAAATTACTCAGTATCTATTACTAAATTTATAACTGGTTTGGGCGATGGAGATTCGACATTGTTCATGACTCGGGGGACAAATTGTCAGGAATATAAAATAAAAAAGGTATGTGCCAACAATCAATTTGATAACCATCATCACGAATCTCTCGGGATTTCTAGTTATTGTCTCAGAAACAAGCAGGCAAGCAAGTTAACTCTCAAGGAAACCCTCGACAGTGACATAAATGGAGTATGCCAAGTTCAAGATAGGGATTAAAATTTGTCCGCATAGAATCCTTAATCAAGCACGCCAACCAAAGGGGGAGTCCTGGCTCTCTTGACTGCGACTGGTACGATTCTTCCGAGAGTTGACCTGTATATAACATGGGGGCACATTGCAATACCTAAAAAACTACACTTATATATTGGTACTTTATCGAGCTTCCGTGTATGTGAATTTAAATATAAAACAAATCTTACAAGCACATGTGATATTTAATACCAAGATCCTTCCATTTATTTCATTAAATGTGATCTAAATTATCTACGCCGGTGTACAGATAGATTGTGATTATTTCTTCTACATCTTGGGCTTCGCAAATGCACGTTTACTGATGGAATCCCAAAAATCTTCCGGTAATGGACGTGGCGGCTGAGGTACCTAGCTTAAAGACATGAAGACTAAATATTCGTGTCAACCAATTTCAATTCTTACCTTACTTTTTAGGTACCCACTTGGCCCACCATAAAAAAAATGATTTAATTTTAAAATCTTATTCAGTTTGAAACCATTGCAGCCAATAGTACTACTACATTCAAGCTGTTTAGCTACCTTCGATTGGATTGGTTTGGCCATTAATTTAAAATTTAGTTGTAAGCTACTGCCGCACCCAAAAGCTCTGTAGTTTCGCATTGTTTAATTTAACTAGACTAGAGTTAGGTTAGAGTTTCTTGTTTAATGATGGTTATTACTGATAAGTTCAGAACCTTGCAATAACTCTTTTATTTATGCATGAATGCTAAAGAGCCGAACTTAAAACAATCATTTACTTCTAGTATTGTAGTAGTATTCTTTTAGTCAATACTTAGGCGTTAACAAAAACAATTACAGAAAACAAACGTTGAACTATTAAAATGCAGGCATACTTATATTGGGATAATGCATTCAATGTAAAGCTTTAATAAATTTATAATCAATTTATAATTTTTCAAGCGCCTCATATCGCAACAAAATTAACAAACTCCTTCCAGTACAATAAGGTTATCATACATTAATTATTACTTTTAAAATAATTTTCAAATCAAATAAATTCAGTTGCTCAAATGTAAAATTGTTAAGTAGTTAAAACTAATTAAAACTGATATTAGAGACGCGTCAAATCATTTATTTTCTAGCAAACAATTTGCCCCGCATATCAATATGTATACTATATAGTAAAGGTGGCATATATTGCAAGAACTATCAAGCGAAAACTCTGCTACTAAAATTACAATATTTATGAACTACTTGTAATTTTTATGAACTCATAAAAAAACAATACTTAAGTGATTGTAAAAGAAAGTAATCACCTAGAATTGCAAATCAAATAATCAGCGAAGAGTAGCGACCGTTGAAACGGTCGTGTTTATTCTTCAAAGCTCATGGAAATTGTATGAACAATTTTATTTTTTTGCTTCCAACATAAATAAAATATACACTCTAAATAATTCCATGGTTTGGAAAAAATCAAAATCAATATAGTTTGGAAAATGCACAAAAGGAAACTAACCATATCGTAATATGAGATTATCTGCACACTTACTGTAAGGTTTGATCACAGAACTTTTGGGCCCCGACTGCTGTGAAACACTTCTTGGCAATGCGGGTATGTTTCTTGTATTAGGTAAATCCTAGGTGTATTCCCATAATAATTTTATTTTGGAGTTGCTAGGGATAAGGACGTGTGAAGGCGACAAAATTGCTTACCGACATCCCTGTGCCCAAAGGTCTTGTGATTGAACATACAGTTAATCAACTGCGACAACATGATTTATTATCAAAAATTCAATCATCTTACATTAATTAATCTACTGATTCTTTACACAACAATGCACATTGTTAGTATGCATCTTTAATGAAACAATAGATAAAGACGTCACGTCATCTTAGAGATATTGTAATTTACAATAATTTAACAACAATAATCAACTTATCCAACTAGACAACGAACTTTATATGTTTTGATAAAAATCCTTTTGCGATGAAAATAAATTTATTTAATGATCGGATGAATTACAAATATTTTTTGTAAACTTATAGAGGTACAATTTAAAAATTTTAATGTAGCCACTTTATTTTATTACATTTTTTATACTATTTACTTTGGTTAGTTGTTTTAATGTAATTTTATTACGAGATATGTCCTAATATCTCATTAGAATTTTTTTTCCAAACCACACTTTTATGGTAAGCATATAATAATACAAAGAGGATAATGAATTTAAATCTTGTATTCTATTTGGTAAACAATTGTAAATGACAATAAATCAACTAACACTTTGTAAGCCAACTTAACAAGGTGCAGGTGGTAGCCATCAATTAAAAATTATATTATTTATATAAAAATTCAATGCGTTTAATTCCACTCCACATAAAGCACAAAGTAGAGTAGAATGCTGTAGTATTGAAGCATGAATATATTTTAAATATTAAAACTAAAGCAAATCACCACCAAATCATGAGTATAAATAATAGTTAATGTGTTTTTTTACTATTAAACATTTATATATTTATAATATGAATTATAGAAGGAAAAATAATTTCAATATTACTCAAGAAATTGGTATAACACAATATATAAATAAAAAACACAACAATTTATTTTAGTCTTATTTTTCAGTGTTGTATATAGAAACAACACTGATGAAAATCTAATCTGTGGCATTTTTCACGCCATCTCCACTCTTACCAATTTTCCAATTTTTCAAGGCATTAGATTCGGCTAGATATTTTTTATGCAAATCTAGTACACATAATGATATTTCTTTAATATTATTCAAATTACAAATGATATTAATGACATTTTAAATAAATGCATTGATTATTAAGTTATTATTTTTAATCATTATTGTATTGTATGAATCCAAAGAATAAAACAACTATGAGTTTTTTGCCTCTATTGCCATTTATTGCCAATATGAATTTCTATTCGGAAAACTTTGGGAAATATTGTAATGAGTTTTCTCAAGATTAATCTAATTAAAAATAATAAATTAATCAACTAATGATCCTTTAGTCGATGCGGTATTAATAATTTCTGTATCTGTTTATTATTTTAGAAATAACTGTAACCACCATCAATTAGGTACACATTTTAAAACGTTTAATTGTGAAGTTAATTGATGGCATATACAACTTTAAGGTCAGGAAAAGTAAGTAGAAACAGTTTGCAAAACATAAATAAATAATTATAATGTTATATATTAAATATGGAAATTTGCTAGGGAGAAAAGTCTCAGAAAGTTTGGACAATAGCATATGAATCTCACAAAATATTTATTTTTATTTTAGGAATTTATTGGAATGGAAAGCTTTTCCAATATTAATACAAATAGATTCATTTGTATGCATTTGAAAATTTTCTCCATTACTATGGGAAACGATAACCAGAATGCCAAAGATTCTAAAAAAAACTTTTAGAAATTAATTCATGTTTCAAATATATTACAATATTTTTATATTAAATTTTGGTAATAAGTAACGCACAAGTTATATTGCCATTCTAATGAAATTAAAAAAATATCTATTAAATTGTATCAATTAAATGTCACTCACAAAAACCATTAAAAATAATGCTCGAGTTATGAAAAACACACAAATTTCATCTGAGCATACTGGTTTGTTATCCATCTCTGATAATGCGGCTTAGGATTCAAAGCCCTAAAAACAAATAGGGGTCAATTATATTACAAGAGTATATCATATTTCCGTTTAGCTTTTAATAAAAGCTATAAAGGTTTAAAAAAAAACGGATACAGAATCTAATTATCATTATTTCTGATCCCTTTGGTTGGTTTGGTGGGGTGGGGTAGTATATTCCGTTACTCATATGCCGGGCATCGACTGACTGGCTATCCGGTAGTTGGTTCTTTTGTTTGGGAGGATGCAGACCTCTCTTCGGTGTTAACTATAACATCTCTAGGGAAGCTGTTAACAGGTTCCGAAACTGTGATCTGCCGACTTGCAAGCCTAGCGAATTGCAAAGTGTGTTACCGAGGCGCTTACAAAAATTAATAAAAATCAATATATATTACATTTATTTTATCTTTCAATATTAAATTTAAAAAAAAATTCTATCCAAACTGTTGATTATTTAAATTATTCAAATTGCAATCCCTCTGGGAAAGCACTGAACTCCCAACTCAACTAATGCAACATTCGTCTTTCAACATTATGGTTGTCGTGCTTTAAGGAAGCAAATAAGAATATATCTATCACGTTGCATCTAATATCCGTATCTGATATTAATATATATTAAGATAGGCTGAAGAAAAGCGTGATGGGATATTGCAATGGGATGGTGTGCCAATTTTCAAGAGCCAACTGACCCACTGTGCGCGCTCCAGGATTTGTCTCCTAGATTATTAATGCAACCTTAACCCTAAACTTGTACCTTCTTTTAAAACCGACAAATGTTGCCAATGGAAAATACGTTAAAGAAATAAGCAGCCACAGATATACCATCTAAGTATGGACAAATAAATTAATTTAAGGAGAATGCAATTTTGCAACAATTGCTAAATCCAAAGACTTTTTAAATTTTGAGCAAAGCTTTGCAAGTCATCCTAACACCATTCGCTAAAGAGACAACACTATACCAAATCACTCATTATACAACAAACTGCTTTTATTTAAAATATATTTATATTCTAACGTGCTACGATTTCCAGATGACTCCAAATTATTTACCAACATAACCATGTTCCTCTTTTGGTACATTTTACAAACTGATGCAGACGTATATGCCATCTTTAAGGATAGGGTTTGAAATTGCCTGATACGCTTTCCCTCGAATTGGGACGTCTGGAGGTACTCGAACTTGGTTGGGTTATTGGAGATTCAGTTGTCGAGCTTGGGATTTAGGTAACAAACAATATTAATAACCCTCAAATTAGTATATATTAATTCAATATTGTCTAGTAAAATATATGCAACATCAATGTGCCTAAAACCACACACACATTTTATACTCAATTAACATGGATCATTTCAAACGTCCTGTATTTTTCATAAATTCATCATATCAAGTGTTTGCAGCGGAAGTAGTTAACGTAAACACAAATTCCTCTGCATCTTTCCCCACAATTAATAGAGCTGATGTAATAATTATATAAATTATTTAACACATATTTCATTATTTTATAGTATTAAAGACTAAGATCACTATTATTTAATTGAGTACATTTAATACATTGTTGCCTCATCAAAAATGGAAATGTTAAGCATGCATTAATATATTAACAGTTGCTTAATATAATATCCATCAATAAGTCATAAATGTTTATATTATGTGCACTTTATATTTTCATATGGAAAATTATTTTTTACTTCAATTTAATTCACTTATTTGGAAACACGAAAAGTTCTTCGTCATATGTATTACTTCTTCCTTCTACATTCAACAGTAATTATCAAACATATCTTTTCAAATAAGAAAACATTTATATATTAATGGGAATATGGTTCGTAATATAATAAAACGCAGCAATTCTTAACCGTAGAAGTAAACATTGGAAACAATTTATGTGCCTACTATGATGACAAACAATTTCTCAGCTTACTTTGACTTGTAGATAAGAAATGTAACAAACCAAAACCAAGTTGAAATCATTGCTGTGTTTGACAACTTTGATCAAGGCTATGAACCAGTGTACGTCTTTTCTAAGTAGGAATCTCGTCTCTTGCTTTGCCGCGCTTTTTGAAGGTTCTACAGGTCCTTCAGGTCCTGCTGGGGTTTTGGAAGCACCTCCTATAGGCCCTCACAAATGCGGTGCGAGAGTACAGTATTTAGAGAAAGGTGAGTGGTTCGGGTTGTGTTGGGAAGTTTTGGGGCTATTATGGTTGTGAGAAAGTCTCAGAAAGTCAGAGGCACTTAAAGATATTATTTTATGGCCGCATGTTTGACTGAATCTAATAGGTTCTAGAAAATCTCTACCATACTATATATAAAATTTTGGATTTTTAACCTTGTTAATGTTTTGGATTTTATTTAAAATAATGGAAAAATTCGTGTTTCCGCCCGGGATCGAACCGAGGACCTTCCGCGTGTTAGGCGGATGTGATAACCACTACACCACGGAAACAGCTGAATGCTGCGAAAATAATTAAGAGGTTAAGGAAAGATTTTTTTTTTAAATTAAAGATTTCGACAATTATTTCAAATAAAATTTTATCTAAAAAATGTCATAAATTTGACCCAATAGTCAATAAATCATTTTCTTAAACAACTGCTTGTATGGCTCGTTGGTCTAGGGGTATGATTTTCGCTTAGGGTGCGAGAGGTCCCGGGTTCAAATCCCGGACGAGCCCTTGTTTTAATGAATTGTTTTTCCCTGAATTAGTCTTTAGTCAAAAATACTGTAGAAAGATACATATGTGATTTTATATTGCCGCAGCTAAGATGGTATTGTATACATTATTAACAACAATTTGGCAACAGGCGTATTGATATTAAATATGAGCATTTATAACAATAAGCTATTGATTAATCAAATTCAATTGTAAAGTGATCACAACAATAATCTGTAAACTAATCACAACGTCTCAA
>JAODGC010045992.1:10531-24418 GCA_027574925.1 Ecitoglossa quadriceps | reverse complement strand
AACCTATTTACGTGACTTACCGTCATTTAAAAATGGAATGGTTGGCAGCGGTTTTATGTGGTCATATACTTACAATGTAATTTTGTAATACTTCAGAAATATCCTGAAATTCAATCTTCCATAGGTCACTGCTGTGACTGTAGGGAGTTTGGTGAATATCTATAGGGTCCCTGTTTCCAATCCGTACATGTAGGCATCAAGTTAAAAATAACTCTATCAATTTTAAAATCAGACAACAACCACCTAGTTATCAAAGAGAGAATACACATATCATTATTCTTTTTTGCGCCCATATACTGGATGAAGGGCGTCATGGTAGGTGTTTTTGTGAGCGTACTACGCATATCGGTCACAAACTCATTCTCCCACCAAAAGCGGACCAGTAGCTGAATTATTTATTCCAGGGGATTTGGCAAGATTTAAAGCTTCGATCTGTTGATTTACTGCTGGGAGAACAAAAGAAGGGGAGGGGGAAGACTGCTCATTGTACATACTTCTAACAAATCCTCAAACCCCTAAGTCTATTAGCCTAAAGTTATAATAGTTTTATTTTATTTTCTATTACACGACAGCCCTAGGCTGCGTTATATTTCAGTACATACTGCTGCCTCACCCTTATATTTTCCCTTCACAACTCTGCTCGTCAACGATTTTAAATCGTTTTGCACGCCCTCTGTTGACCACTGCGGCAATTATGAAATAACAAAACAAAAAATGTTTAGGCAAACATTATACAAGTAACAGAAATCTGTAATATAAAACCTTAGTTTAAAAGTTGCACACTAGATGCTGTCAATCAATCAACGTTTGAAACGTTTTTTTAGAAATGTTTAGAAATGTTCATATAAAGAAAGAAATAAAAGCAAATAGCAAACAATTAAAATATTTACGGAAATATTTTATGCCAAAAGTTGTTTTAGATTGCAATTTTTTTATAATAGTTTTGCTTGAAACTAATACAATTATAATTAAGAGTTAAAAACAGAGAATCACTTATTGTAACTTAAAACAATTCTTCAGTCACTACCAGAATTTGCATTTTTATTAATAAACTACCTATAGAATATTTACACGTCTAAATCTTAGAGGTCTATACAAACACGCACATTATGCACATGTTGTAATTAACAAGATAATTACAAAGCATTCATAACATTATTTGCACTGCAAATATTGGGCAAATGCTGCATTTTGCAAGAACTTGTTCTACACCACCGCCGTTTCATCAACCACGCTCCGCCGATAGTTTCTGTAATCGCGCGTTTGCAAAAAGCGTCCCACATATATACCCACCACCATACCGATTGCCACGGCCACTAAGATGATAACCAGCGCGATGACGACAAAGACAATCCGCGCGTCCACACACCACTCCTCATCCATCGGCGCTTGCTCCTCGTCGCCTACAGTGATGGGGATGTAGGTGTTGGGAGTCCGCGTCAAACTAAGATTTTTCATCGGTGTCGAGCCGAAGGTATTCTCATCGATATCGCACTTCTCCTGGTAGAGAAATTCACGTGTGCGATTAAATAGGTTCACGTGGATATTGTGCTTGTTGTTGCATTTCTCATCAATGCTGATTCTGGGCTGGTTTGCCAATGCCCACTTATAAAGCTCTACTGTACTGCAATTGCATGCCCAGTAGTTGTATTTGATACTAAGATGAATTCCTGGATGTTGGGCGAAGACCTCAGCTTGAAGATACACCAGGTTATTGACTTGCAGGTTTAAGTGTTTTAAGTTTGGTAGATGTTGGATGTGCTCCGTTGTAAACGCGGTGAGCTTACAGAAGGACAAGTCGAGGCTTTCCAGGGAATTGGATATCAAACTCGGCGTGCTGGTTGGAAAAAAGTTTCCCTGCAAGACAAGAGTATGTAGGCGAGGATTGTTCATGAAGAGTGTGTCCGGAATTAGATCCATGTAGTTATTGGACAAATCCACATACTGCAGGTTCACAAGGCGGTCAAAGGCCAGCTCATTGATGAGGTAGATGCTATTGGTGTTGAAGTAGAGAAACTGCAGCTGTTCGATGCCAGTCCACGCCAGTTCCCCTTCTAGCTCCTCGATGCGATTGTTGGAGAGGTCAACAATGTTGGCGCCCTGCACGTTGCGCAGATCCGGCAGGACGTCGAGGTCTGCGCCGGAGCAGTCTATCTCGATACCGGTGCACCGGCATCCGGGCTCGCAATAGAGCGGCTCACCCAGCACACCCGAGCCGTGCGCAGCTAGCAACGTCACGAGGATGATGCTCACAGTCGATCGTTTCACTTTGCCCTCCATATTATCATTATCGATGTCAATCAATTACCTAAAAGCAATCAAACATTCATATTCTACAACATTATTACTCAATTTCATCTAGAAATTCCGTGCACGTAATCAAGACAAACGCTAACCTAATCAATTTCTTAAGCTACTTGAGTAAACATTGAGGATAGCTTAACAGTATGAGTACTTACCCTAAGAAGTGGGTTCCTAGACCAGGTATGCATATAGCACCCGGTGATTGCAAGGTTCAACACTTGGACACCGTTCTGCAACGTTAAATCATTAATATAAAAGCCATTAATATGCTGCTCAATGGATGCGTTTAGCGTATAGTCTGCCACTAACTTCGAATGCCGAGGCGATAATAACTTATCTGAAATTTTATTTACTTTCAAGATTACGATTACTTTACCTGTGATCGGTGGCGGAGATTCGATCGTATTCGCTTTCCGCTCAAAGTCGTTGATCAGCTACCAAGACCAAATAGACAGCTTGTCTTTGGCTCCTTCACGTACAATCAAATGTTGGTAAAATTAATGCCCTCATGCGTTTTATTACTCCATTAGTATGATTACTAATTATACCTAGAGCTTTAATCTCCATTATTTCTCGAATTTCTCGAACGCTTTCATCCGAAGGCTGCGATAATTCTACGAATTATAACCTTTCTGAGGATTTCCAACGGCAATACGATTTTTTTATCTTTTACAATGGTTGGAATTAATTTAAAATTTTTTTATTGCACTACTGTAACTGCAATCTATATTTCCACGGGAAATTCATTAATCACTCTATATTTAATATTATAGTGTTTATTAAAATGCACAATCCATGGTGGCAACAACTGGTTTCAACTTGATTTCGAATAAAACTTCTAACAATAAAATGTAATTAACGACAAGATAATGTGATCGATAAACTTAGATGTATCGTAACTTTTCACATGGAAGGTCTATTATTGTAGTTCATATTAGAAAATTAATTAATTGGTTGCCAATCATTAATTCTCAATCAATAAACAATTACATTATAATTTCTATTAGAGTGTGACTATATTTGATCAGAACTAGAACTTTATGTAGTCGACCATAAAGTATACTTTTTCATTAGTAATTAAGTGTTGCTATCAGTCGAAGCTAAGCATAATGGGTTTATCTTGTTTTCATATTATTGTTTCAGCAGATGCAAAAATGGTGGATTACAAGCGCTTGTAGATTGTCAATATTTACCGTGTCGGGGTAAAATTCATCGAAGGTGATCTGTAAATCAAAACACATTGGTATTTATCCTGCTGTGACAATTCCTTGGAGTTATTATAACTTCATCAACCAATAGTAATAAAATTATT
Source organism: Ecitoglossa quadriceps (assembly GCA_027574925.1). Lineage (NCBI taxonomy): Eukaryota > Metazoa > Arthropoda > Insecta > Coleoptera > Staphylinidae > Ecitoglossa > Ecitoglossa quadriceps. Next base: position 20,802 of record JAODGC010045992.1, on the reverse strand, counting down.
TAATAAAATAAAAAGATACTAATTGGTTAGTAGTTATAGGTGGCCATTCACCACCAGAGGTCATGACAGTGCATTTTCAATGTAGTTCCCTACGTTCTTTGTATATCCTACCTATTTCTTTTATTAAACAGAATAACTTGTCATAAATTGTATCGCTGTTTGTCTGCTGAGTAAGTTTTTAATGGAGGATTTAATGATGGATGTGGATATTTTGGATTAGCCGCTTTGTAAATTTATTGCTAAATTCAAGATTCCCAATTTTGCTAATAAGGATTTGCCGCGCCAATGCCAGTGAAAGGGTCCTGACAAAATACGATTACGATACATCGCAGTCAAATAGATACTATAGCGCCATCTGGTAAAAATGTGTTGCACTGTTTAACAACAATTGATACTAACTTTTCGCCATGGTGTTCTATATCCTATATAAATATATCGTATTCTAATAAGTGATTTTCTGGAGAAAAGGAACTTGACACCATTGGAATTCTGTGCTGATACATTAAAAAAGCTGATATCCAGATATGTTCCAATTTTAGTGACACTTTAGTAAGTGTCAAAATAAACTCATCTCAATACAATGAATATCAGATACTTCGTAGCCAAGATCAACGAAACACTTATGTTCCAATTTATTATCACCCAGATTATTTGAATAAAACATGCTTTGGAATATTTTATGATAGGAAACGCTTGCTCTGTTTGCCTTGGTGCAAATATTGGTTCAAATTCTTTTTTTTTGTTTTCGCTAGTTTTTTCTTCATTTTTGTTCTGAATACCTTTTCTCTGGGGATGTCCTTGGTAAGAATTTTTAAAAATTTTGGGAAGGTATTGTGGTGATATATTTCCAATGTTTGCCTCTTTCTGTATAACTGATGACTTGCAACAATGGTTGCATTTACTATAAAAGAAGTATAAAGAAGTATAATCTTTGCAAATAATTTCCTTTGCAAGTTAATAATCAAATCATGTAAAATATAAAGTTGTGGATTACCTAATAAGTTAATTAAACTAAAACGCCCTCTGGCGAAAATATGTTACACTATGCAATAAAAATTAGTAACAAGGAAAAAAACTAAAAAATGATGGAAAACAAAAAGAACAAGAAAATAATTGATATTATGTTCATTAAAGAATTATTTTTTACTCATAGTATTTAAAAAAAATTACTTGAAGAAAGTTTCTTAACCAACTTTCATAAACTTTACAAATTATTTTACCTGTTTTAGCATATTTTTAGTTTGTTACTTACTTGTATCTATAAATCCATAGGTTTTTAATAAGAAATGCCATGAGGAAAAGTAACAAGTTGATGCTCTAATAAACTTACACCTTATGACTAGCGTAATAATAAAAACCCATTTCGTAATGTGAATATTTACACATTTCGTCAAAATAGAAATACAATTTACAATATTTTTGCTACTGCTATGGGTAATTTATATTCAAAAACAACAGTTACATTATATACATAAAACTCAATAATAAATGTCAACATAGTCAATGTGGAAACATACAGCTAAAAGCCCAATCACAAGAAAACAATGATAATGACGCAATCATATTAAAATTATTATAAGTAAAAGACATAAAACTATTAGATTCGTCTTAATTGAAATTATTCAATCCATAGTCAATGCTCTCTGGGAGTGTGTCCAATGCTAGAGTCTGGTGAATGCATTGCATCGAAGGCAACAAAAATGAAAGTGGCGGTGATGACGGCCCCACCTGGCACAACATAAGCACGCGAAATACAAACTGAAACCGAGAGTAAACTCGCACCGTTTACTTCAACTTGGCCCATACGCCAGGCAAGTGCGTAAAAAGTAGTGGGACTCGGTATTCCTCCGGTTTTTTGTTTCTGTAATGCAGGCTGAAACAGTCAAATTCGGGCGCATTACATCTCGAGGTGGATATTAAGACGGCGTACTCGTCGGACGACCGCAAAGAGGTGACCATGTTGAGTGCCAGTACCAATAAGCAACAGGACTAAAACAAGCATCCTGGTCTTGAACAACAATTGTGGGCTAGTGTCAACTTTGTGATTTTAGAAATTTGACTGAAATCGTTAAAAACAACGCAACAATGGGGAATTTTGGAGACAGTGATGAGTTCAAAGATGTGGTGTCTCAGGAGATTGTAAGGAAGTTTGGTCTACCTAGGATGAAGTATCATGAAAATGACACCTCTTGCCCTAAGGATATTCCATCGATTGCAGAATATTTGTCAGGTACTATTTTTATTTGACTTGGAGTTTAATCTAATTATGCACAAGTATGATAATAATTGATTTTAGTAGAGCACTATGGTTTCCTTCTTTTTGCGATGCTTTTGCTATTCCTTAAACTTTCACTTTCCGCACGCGGAGAATAGCTAGCCCAAAGCCGCGAATCGCACAAGTATAGTGGTGCGTAAAAAAAGTAATTTTCACTTTCATGTGGAATAGCAGCATAAAGTTTCTACATTGTACAACGTGCTAGATTCGATGTAGTCTTGGGGAAATTTATTTACGTGGTGTATGATATAATGTCACATGCTTGTAAATAAAATTAATGCAATTGGGGATTGGGTCAGAAAACAGAACAAAGGAACTAGAGAAAAAGATGATGTTTACTCCAATTACATTTAACTGAAAAAAAAAAAAAACTAGAGTATTAGATCTCTTTGGAATACTTGCCCCACGGTACTATGTTTTTCTCAGACCTGCATTTGTGGTTAGATCAGTCAAGTAGGTGATAAAAATTTACTAGAGTATTATCCTAACAACCACTCTCGCAAATGTCAGAAAAGTCACTTTAAGTTTGTCTTGGATGTTCTTCTCTATAGGGTCAGCAGAATCTTAAAATTAAAAAAGAACAATATGAAGCTTGTGTTTCAGTTCATACAAAAATCTATATATAATATTGATATCTTTCGTCCAGCAAGAATGACCAGAAGAAAGTAGTATAGAAGAAATAGACAATCAGATAGGATTTGCTTTATAAAACTGTTTTTTATATTTTATATTTATAGTTAGTTTTAAAAATTCAAACATTTAATTAAGTAAGCTTCTAAAAAACACACATTTTTTTAAGGTTATTTTCCATGTCAATTTTTTATTTATAGTCATATTATTCATATTGGGCTGTGAGTTGTTTTTGTATTAAAAAAAAAAATCGGAAAAGTTTGGAGAATCAATACCCATTCTTCCAACTTTTATAAGAATCTTGGTTTTTGCAATTAATTTACAAATATTATGATGTTTACCATAATCAGAAAAGCTTCCATAAGTGACTTTTCATCTAAGAATACTTATTCAAGGAGCAAATGGAAGTATTATATTGTTAAACAGGAAATAAATAAAGGCTTTTTCAAAATAATAGTGTACGTATTTTTATTCAAAATAGTGCTAGTCAATATTAATATTTTGGGTTATGTTAAGTTAGGTTAGGTTCGGTTAGGTTAGGTTAGGTTAGGTTAGGTTAAATTAGGTTAGGTTAAGTTATGTTAGACTGGGCTGAGTTAGGTTAAGTTAAATTAGGTTAGGTTAAATTAGATTAGACTGGGCTGGGTTAGGTTAGGTTAGGTTAGGTTAGGTTAGGTACTACGAGTTTATATAAGTACCTCTGGTGACATTGTTTTCCACAAAGAATTGACAAGCATTTTTCTCTTCGAAGCAATATGTTTTCCATGCTTTTATTTTATTAAATGATATTATCGCCAAACTATTATCAGTTTGAGACATTTATTTGAATAATGTTGTCGTCATAAAACCTGGAATAACTTTCGTGTAAAATGTCAAATTATAATTGCCGACATTTTGAAATTATGATAATTGCGTATTTTGTTTGTTACAACCTACAAAACTGTTCAAACAATATACCTATAACAGATAACAAACATAATTAACGACGGACGTCTTACTAATATTTATCATCAACCATTACAACTTACAAAAGAGCTACTATACTTCAACTCAGACAAATTTGCATAGCTCATCCACGATAGCTTAAATTACATCATTGAATTACCTCCTGTTCGCATTTCATCCATTTTCGCAAGAAATTAACGCAACATTTCTTGTTGTAATTTGAAGCGCGTGTAAAAGTTGCGCACAAGAAGCAGGCATTAATTGACAATGACTGCGAAACAATCTATGTGAAGCAATCACGTTCAGTTCAAGAATCATGGAAACGTGTTGAGTATGTGAACCAACTCGCTGCGAATTTCATCACCGAATGGCGAAAGAACGTGCTCAAATATGTTGACCACATGTGACTTGACTTCAATCGAGACGATGGAGACTTTGAAGAGGTTGCGGCAACCTATAGGTTTATACGTGGTTCAATTTCAGCACTCCTAGGTCAAGGTGCGCATCGTGTCAGTCTCGCTACTGCAAAAGGTTGTAGAAATTTTATTGTTTAAGCATTAATAGAGATTGCATCTTAGCTGTTGAATTCTGCATGAGTGTTTTAGTTTTCTGTTCAAAACTACCTCAATGAACCCATATTGGTTTGCAACGTTTTAGAGAAACGCTTGGGATTAGGAAAACCAAGAAACTTCCAATTTGTTTTTCTCAGAAAAAGTGTTAAAAAATTTTTTATAAAAAGTTCGCAAAGCGATACCAGTATCCGTATAATCTTCATCAGTATGATAGAGGATTTAAGGTTGTTTGTTAAATTAGGGCGGAGACAACAACGAATAGATTACAATAAGTCAATTATAATAGTCTTGTTCAAAATGATACTGGCAAGAATTTTATTAGGTTTCGTCATTTTAGATTTAGATATATTTGAAATATACCAGCAAAATTTAAACGATGGTATTACACGTTGTAGTCAACGCAAAATACAACATAACCTAACTATTTTTATAGTCTTTCTGTCTGAATAATAATTATATCCTTTGATCCGCATAAATATTCAAAACAATTTTTTATAATCTAAAAAAAACGTGCAGTAGAAACTTTTTACTTCTCTGTTGCTTATTTAAAATAAGGCAACAAGAATGGTTTTATTTAATTTCTACTTTAGAATTAATATAATTAAATTGTACGAATCGAGAATTTCGAATACTATTCAAGCCGTTGGCCTCCGTGGCGCAATCGGCAGCGCGTTCGGCTGTTAACCGAAAGGTCGGTGGTTCGATCCCACCCGGGGGCGGAAAGTTTTTAGCGCAAATTGTCTCTAATATTTATAATAAACGCCTTAAAAAACAGCCGTATCAACATTAATAGCAATTAGTGTTACATCATTTGGTAGGAAACAAAGCAAAAACATTTATGTATGCTTTATGTAATTAACGAATTAATATTAATTTCCTATGTTTGGTGTTATCTAATGTTACATAATATAATAAGAGAAATCGTAAAATCCATGTAATCTTCATTAACTACTAATTTGGCAATTCAGTTCTAGTTCATTCCGCGCTAAACTGACCACCATCACACATAGAAAAATACAACCTCATTGAATCTCATTTAACTTGTTATTGACTTGTGTGTTGACATCAATAAATTAAGTGTTTTGTTGATCTTGATTACAAAGAGCCTGATATTTATTGAATTGAGATGAGTCTACTTTTGCACGTTCTGAATATTTCATGTTGTAAAAATATCCTTGGCATGTTGCCTGCATTTTTCAGTGTTATTAAGAGTTTAAAGTAGACACTGTTGGCGTGTGAGAGAGTCGGGAGATATGGAGTGAGTGGTAAGTAGAAGTGAAAGGGAGAGTGGCACACTGGTGCAGTATGCTTTCTTACTATAAGTGTTGAATGTGGGCAGTGACGACGCGTGAGAGAGTCGGGAGATATGCAGATAGTAGAGAGTAGAAGTGAAAAGGATAGTGACATACTGATGCAACAAGCTTTCCTTCAACGTCAATAATTATTATGCTCTACAACCGCATTTACGCAATTTGGGCAATATTATTGCGACTATTATCAGTAACGTACTATTATATTGAAATGAGTTTACGTTGACAATACTTACTGAATATTCGATGTGATAATCATGTCCGTATAAACATGTACTATGGAAACCCCTGTTCAAGGTGTTGGCAGGATATGAAGCCGCGCTCTACCTACTCGCAAGTTGTAATCATGTAAATTATAAAAAATCGAAATAATTTAAATAAATCAAAGTAATCTAATATTAAATCACATTTAAGATACACTATTTTGTAGACATTTTGCAAGTTAACATTTTATAATATTAGAAAATTTATAGGTTTTTATTTACATTTACCATATTCCACTTCAACTTATAGCAATTTTGTGGTTGGTTGCTGTTGCAATTGTTCCAGTAACCACATTGCAATATATTAAATTAAACACCACTAGGTAAGTCGGTGACTTGAGATCACTATTTCTCAACCCATGGTCCGTAGACCAGTGTATGAAATTTGTTGGCTTGCCAAGCACTACTGCAAACACCAACAGATCCATTAGATAGTAATGATATTAAATATAAATGCTTAATGGTAAGTGACTAAATTTCTTTTAAATAGCTCTGTTTAAATTTATTAGACGTATATAATAAATTAATACTAAAGTACAGATTCCATTACTTTATGACGTTAACAATATATTCACTAACAATTTAAGTCAGAATTAGTCATACTTTCTTCAAAAAAATTAGGTACTGATGTTTTGTTTTTATATAATTGCAGCAAATTCTTGAAATATTTTACGCTTTTGTTTTTGAAGCAAAGCAATATTGAATATATGAATACTGACTAATAAGGCAGAAATTTCCAGCAAGCACTATTTTACGATGGTTAACTGGGTTTTACATAACACATAAATACTTCAAAAATAGACAAATATGTTTCTAGAATATTTAGCTTTTTTTGTTTGACTGTTTCAAGGCTTTTCGGAGGATTTCCAATGTTCTTCGAAAACAAGTTTGTGGGATGCAACCAACAGCACAAGCATTGCACTACTTGACATGTCAAGTACTCCTAGGCGTTGCGTGACGTCATGGTGTGCTCACGGGTGCCAGAGAGATTATTAACAAGGAAACTAATTATCATATCGTAATATTATAATATGCACACGGAAGTACACATTCTTTACATCAACATATGTCATTTTGAAGATGCAACCCCATATATCCAACATATATTCCTCAACTAGAGCAAGTTGATGTTTGTCGCCATTCTCATAGATATGAAATCAAAAGCAAATTTCAGACCTCTTAACAATAGAAACTTAAAGACGTTATTTCTTCTGATTGATTAAATATTTCTTGATATGCCATCCAGACTATTTCCCAAAAAGGATACAACCATAGATAATAAATTGTATGAAATAAGCTTCCATATGTGAAGTGCCACAGGAGACCATAGGAATTGGTCAACTTTTACATAAGGTCACTTTTATGACCATCAACCAACCAGAAAGAATTCAACTGGTTTAATAATTACTCCAACCGTTGATTATTTAATTCAACTTCCAATTTTCTAAAATTTATTTATTTAAATACTAAACCAGGTTTCACCATCATCAATGCCATGTCAAAAACACGTCGCCCCCGGGTGGGATCGAACCACCAACCTTTCGGTTAACAGCCGAACGCGCTGCCAATTGCGCCACGGAGGCTTACGGCAACGAAAACACTAGAAATTTTGACTCCACTCTAATTATGTTGTAATTAATACTAATCAGTTTTTTCTTCTTAATTTGTTTTTTAACACTTCGAAGTGCTTGCTATTTATCAGTTTGTTTTTCTCGGATCTACCTTTGTAATACCATCAATCAAACAGGTAATGAAAATTTGCTCGAATATTATTCTTGCAATCACTCTCGCGGATACCAGGGAAGGTACTTTAAGCTTGTTTTGGATGTCCTTCTTTGGTGGGCCAGGACCATAAGGTTGAAAGACTGAAGTTGTTGAAGAGGTCTTCAGTTCAAATGTAGTATAGTAAACCCCTGATACATGATAATGCCTTAAAATGCATAGAGGTTATTACGGGTTTTAACTATAAAAAAAAATTTGTATTCATTTAAAAAATCAAGTATTTCGTTGTTCTTAGTCACCAGCTGTCTAATATTCATTATACTGAGATGAGTTCATTTTATCGCTGATTATTTTAGTTTTAACTCCAACAACTTAATCTAATAATCTCCCGACAAAAAGTAACCTACAATACCTTTACCACAATACCTTTTCACACAATATAAATTATAAAACGTATCAAATTCTCAAAAGTTATCTGAATGAAATTTGAGGAATTGAACTCGAACGAAGTCCCAGAATCAAACTCAGTGATGTAGAAGAAAGATATCATTAAGTAATTTATATTGCTGGGTTTTTTTTGCTGCAGCCAAGGCTTACATATGCTTTATTATTGTTACAATTATTTAAATAATTAAATTATAATTAGCTACATTAATTTCAAACGTACATCAATAGAAACAAACCATAGCAAAACCATTCTCTTTCTGTTAAAATTACCAATTAGATTTAATATAAGTAAGCACTGAATTTATTAGCATTTTCAACGTATTTACAATAAACAATTGCGTATTTTTCCTGACTCAGTTGACATTTATCAACTGTGTTCAGAGGTAATACATTCTCCTTTTCAAATCAGTTGCCACCATTTATCTATAGCCCATGTTCCGGAATCACTTCGAATCAATGACTCGTGAAGTAAAAGCAAGCTGCTAGTTTCAATTACCAATGATCTTTGATCTTATTCGTTGATATTTATTATTGTATTTCAAGATAACTTACTGTGTTATCACAAATGAAACAAGTGAGAGTGATATGAGTATATTGAGATTCGCATTACGAAAAAAATCTGGTGTACTAGATAAATACTTGTCTATCATATTGATCATCATTATCATTAAGTATAGAGTATCAACAATATTTTAAAATGATAGTAAAGTTTGAAATAGGGTACATTCTTAGTATGCATTTGACAAGATGCTCAATGTGGCCTTCGTGGCGCAATCGGCAGCGCGTTCGGCTGTTAACCGAAAGGTTGGTGGTTCGATCCCACCCGGGGGCGGCGTCGCAAAACTTTTTAAAAACTTATACAAAAAATGCTTTTTATTGTAGAGCATCTGATTTTAAAATGTTTATCATATCAACAAAAATATCTCTTGCTAATATCTCTATTGTGTCCCTTCTTGTGAAGGCAGCTTGTTTGGATTCTTCCGAGCAAACAGTCTAGCTACCAAGGTCAAGTACTGTGTTGCTCTATGCTTGGCATGGGTAACAGATGTTCCAGTCAACACCAGGAATCCCAACATCCGGCATGCGAGAACAAAAGTGATAAGAATGATAATGATGAGAAGCAAATTACAAGGTTGAAAAACTATAAAATTGTCGTGGTGCCATTGATAATTCCATTTATAGATAGACAGTTGAATATTTGAAAAATTCGAAATTCTCAACGAGCGATAATTATATTACAACACTACGACATTTCAGCGAATCATCCTCAATAGACCTTGGTTGCGATTGAAGTTTCTATATCAATTTTAATCTCTCCCCCTCCTCCACCCCAGCCACCACGCATCCTTTGCCAAAAATGAGCATATTTTATCCCAATATCAAGCCACAAGAAAATTACTTTACAAGAAATTAAAAAACATTTGATAATTTGATTTTTTCATTATTGTAGAAGGATATTTCTTGAATTAAAAGTCAACTCAGCCAATAAAGGAAAAACAGCAGGAAATCTTATTCGAAATTATTCTTACTTTTGTAAGCTTCAATGATCTCCACATACTTAAGCAGAATAAATTGACTTGTATTTTAAATACCTTGTTTGTTCCAGCAATAAATATCTATGGCATAACTCTACTGACCTTAGGAGCGTTCGCCGTCATCCTCGTGCTCGTCATCTTCATCGACACGCTAAAGTACATCATGAAGCATTCGACGTCGAGAGTGAAAGCGCATTCGGCGTTTGTGATTGGCGTGTACCCGGTAAAATGCTCTCTTGCTTACACCACAACTGCTTTGACTTACATCACATTTAAATCACTTCCGCACGAGGATGTGTTATGACCATAATGGATATAGACAGAGGAGATCATAACCTATCTGCTCTTATCCAATGGGCAATTTGGTCCGGTAAATTAAGGTTTTTGTGTGCCCAAATGGATCTAGTGATTGGAATGATTACGGAAGTGTACATAGTGCAATCTCATGTAACTTCATGCTATTTTTATCACTTGAAGTTGTTACATGATTTCTTTATGAAAATGTCCTTATTGGATACATTATGAACAGATTATCATGATTTGCATTTTCAACATTCATAATACTTAATTAG